>LNAC01000027.1:4125261-4153800 GCA_002007465.1 Ailurus styani | reverse complement strand
GGGGTGGAGGGAGAGGCTTGATTTCTGTTTCCTCTGGGAGACATTGGGAAAATCGGCCCTACAACGCCACAGTGCAAGTAGGTGGCGTGTTTCGTATCACTACGCAGCAAAGGCCTTCTCCCTGAAGCTAGATGTTCCCTTGGATTAGCTGGACAGACCCCCACTATCACTGATGGTGGCATGTGGAGGATGAGAGCTAGGCTCTCCCTAAAGATGGTCCAGCTGCAGACACTCTCCACTGGGCCTCCGACCAAAACACTGGAGGGAGCTAGGGGATGAAGTGGAGGAGGGAGGCGGGAGACAACTTGAGAAACTTAAAACCAGCATAACTTTTCATTTCCTGAACTTAAAGCAAATAACTGTTTGTGGTATTCACTGGAGTTTGAGTTTTTTTCTTCTGCCAAGCCTGTAGACTCCACCAATGTCGGTCTGAAGTTAACAAGAGGAGACTGAATGGGAATAAACGTAAAAACCTATTACAAGGATAAAAAGTTTGGGATAGGAGAGTGACCAGACTGAACAAGAGTTCATGTGAAAAAGATCTAGGGTTTTAGTTGACTGTGAACAGTGTATGAGCCAACAGTGTGACCTGGCTGCTAAAGAATCCAATGCAATTAATTTAAGGCCTGATTAGCAAAAGTATGGTGTTCGGAATAAGGGGGGAAATGGCCCCTCTGTGCGCCACACTGGTCCAGACACAGCTGGAGTACTGCCTCCATTCTGGAGGCCAAGTGTTAAAAAATACAGAGAAAAACTGAAGCATGTCAAGAGGGTCACAAGAAGAAAACGGGAATGGAAATCATGTCACATGAGGAATAACTGGAGAAACTAGGATTGCTTCAACTGTGAAAAAAGAACTTCTTGGGTGGGTTTAAATATCTGCAAATAGCTAAGGAGTCATTGTGTGGGAGACAGAACAAACTTAACTCCCTATCTCCAAAGGGCAGACAAACTGGCAGAAAAATAACCCAATTTAACAAAACAATTTCTAACAATTCAAATTGTTCCAAAATGGAAAAGGCTGTTCTGTGTAATAGTTACTTCTCCAGCATTGGAAGTGCTCAAAATCTAAACCTGTTGGGGATGTTGTGAATATTCTAGCATTATGTGGAAGACTGGGCTTGATGGGTCATTAGATTCAGAACCTGAGAACTATGATGAGACAGAAATAACATTAAAAAATAAAAGACACCTACCATTTTCTTAAATCCTTCTATATATCAGTGGGAAATTTACTCAGTCATTCAATAATACCACTATGGTTCTTTCCATTTGTATTAAGAGGAAATAAGGAAAGCCTTCCTCCTGTTAGGGTCTTAAACTAAAGAAAGCATTGTTTGTAGGAATGCTGGCATTCTAACACCCTTTCTGCTATGTTTATTAACCTGTTTTGCCTTTAGATATTACTGTCAGAAACTCTAAATGCCAAGAAAGCTGAACTCCTCAAGAGCAGGGTCTATGTCTTATTTACCTTTGTACTGCCAGGACCAAGCAGAGAGCTTGACATAAAGTAGGTGCTTACAAAGATCTGTTAACTGTGCAAGGACTGTGTTAGGTTATGGGAATACAGCAAAAACAAAACAGACCTGCTCTTAACTATCAAGGAACTTGCAATCTAGTGGGTGACATCCATATTCAACAAAAAATCATAAAAAGAAATGAATGGGGCTCCTGGGTAGCTCAGTCAGTTAAGTGCCTGCCTTTGGCTCGGGTCGTGATCCCAGGGGAGTGATCCCGGGATCCAGCTCTCTGCTCAGCGGGACATCTGCTTCCCCCTTTCCTACTCCCACTCCCCCTGCTTGTGCTCTCTCTCTGTCTGTCAAATACATAAAATCTTAAAAAAAAAAAAAAAAGAAATGCATAATTCTAAAATTATAATAAATACAAAGAATAAAAAGTAAAGAGAAGAATGAGGGGTTATAAGGAAAATAAAGCTTTGATCTTTACAGAGTCAAGAAGGAGAATGGGAGTTAGCCAGGTAAAGGCTAGAGGAAGGAAGACTATTCTGTGGAGAAGAAAGAAGCTGTCTAAAGGTGTTGAGAGGTGGAAAAGAGTGAACAGGAAGCAGAGGGGTAGAACCACGCAGGACCTCACAGGCCAAGCTTTCATCATTTCCAGGTTTAATTCTAAATGTAACCAGAAGCCAAAGAAAGACTTTAAGCAGGGAAGTGATAGAAACCATCCCCCTGACAGCTGCACTGAAAAAGAATGTAACAACCAACCAGTGCTGCCAGGGATATGGACAAGAAGGAAACCCTGTGCCCTGTTGGTAGGAATGCATACTATCACAGTCATGTGGAAAACAGTATGGAGGTTCCTCAAAAAATTAAAATAGAATTGTCATATGAGCCAGTAATTTACCCAAAGAATACAAAAACAGTAATTCAAAAAGATACATATACCCCTATGTTTATTGCGGTATTATTTACAATAGCCAAGATATGGAAGCAACTCGAGTGTTTATCAGCTGATGAATGGATAAAGAAGATGTTTAATATAAATATATATATTTAATATTTATTAATATTTATTACATATAAATATATATTATATATAATGGAATATTACTCAGCCATAAAAAAGAATGAAACCTAGCCATTTGCAACAACTTTGGATGTATCCAGAGGGTATAATGTTAAGTGAAATAAGTCAGTCCAAGAAAGACAAATACCATATGATCAAACTCATATCTGGAATTTAAGAAATAAAACAAACAAAGAGGCAAACAAACAAAAACCAGACTCTCAGCTATAGAGAACAAACTAGTGGTTGCCAGAGGGGAATTAGATGGGATGGGGCGGGGGGAGGATGGAGGAAACAGGTGAAAGGGATTAAAAGTACACTCATCATGATAAGCACTTAGTAAGATATACAATTGCTGAATCACTATGTTGTAAACCTGCAACTAACATAACACTGTATGTTAATTATATTGGGATGAATGAGTAAGTGGAAGGAAGGGAGGGAGGGAGGGAGGGAGGAAGGAAGGAAGGAAGGAAAGAAGGGAGGGAGAAAGAGGAAGGAAGGAAGGGAGGGAAGATCGAAGGAGGGAAGGAAGGAAGGAAGGAAGGAAGGAAGAAGAGGACTAGAACAGTGTATTTCAATGCATTAGTGGGTCACAAAATGAATTATTTGATCGATGCCCATGATGAAAAATAAAATAGTTTCTAAAAACGTCAAACTGCATCCTACAAACTAAAGGCAAGAATTATTTTATGAATCTTTTGTTTCAGATTTACTTAAAGACACAGTGCACACACATATGTATGTGTACTGGGGGTATCATGAATATATATTTTTATTGTGAGTCACAGTCAAAAATGTTTGGAAAAAAAAGTTTGAAAACCACTAATTAGAGGAAATCAAGAGGGAAAACTAGGAAACCAATTAAGAGGTGAATGGAATAGTCAAGATGTAAATATGTTGGGAAGTGGACAGATCCAGTGGATACCTGGAGATAGCCATTTGAAAGGATTTGCTGAATATTTGCATTTAGAGGATGACTCAGGTTTCTGGCACCCATTAACTAGAAAACTGAGTGAACGGGTGAGTGAACAAAGGAGTAAATGAGTAAGGAGTAAACCTAGCTAAAGTTATAATTTTCTTCATATTTAACTATGAAAACTCTACCCTATTTAAAACTGATTTTCGGGTGCCTGGGTGGCTCAGTGGGTTAAAGCCTCTGCCTTCGGCTCAGGTCATGATCTCAGGGTCCTGGGATCGAGGCCCGAATCGGGCTCTCTGCTCCGCAGGGAGCCTGCTTCCTCCTCTCTCTCTGCCTGCCTCTCTGCCTACTTGTAATCTCTCTCTGTGTCAAATAAATAAATAAAATCTTAAAAAAAAAAACAAAACTGATTTTCCCTCCTTGGTTTTTACAGTCTTCTCATGACCTTTATAGATAGGGCCCACGTCTTCTTCAACCTTATAGTACCAGGTCCCATCACAGGAACTGCTGGGCGGGACATGCTCAGTACTTATGTGCTGAATGGGTTAATGAATGGAGTGAAATAAAAGTGATAAAGTAGGGACACTTGGGTGGTGCAGTCTGTTGAGTGTCTGATGCTTGGCTTTGCCTCAGGTCATGATCTCAGGATCATAAGATGGAGCCCCCATCGGCTCCACACTCAATGCAGTGTCGGCTTATGTTTCTCTCTCCCTCTGCTTCCCCCACACTCCCCGCCCCCACTCTCTCTAGCTCTGTCTCTCTCAAATAAATTTAAAAATTTTAAAAATAATAGAATATAAATAATAGAATATTAATATAAATAATAAAATATAAATAATAAATAAATAAATAATGAAAAAGTCCATCTTAACAAGAAAATGAAATGTCCTATATCCCCCACGCCAAAAGTCCTATATCTTTAAAGTCAAGGAAGAGCAAATCAACTTGGGACAGATTTTTATTATAAATATTCACATATTAATTAAAAGTCATGTTTTATAGAACCAAAGAAAAACTATCTTTAATTATATTCATACTATAAAGGCACTCTCACTCCTTTACCGCAGAATACTAATAAAGCTTCAAAAGTCCTCTTCTACCATGCCGTCACATCTCATTCGCACTCTGTGTTTACAGATTTGCAAGAGATTCAAAAGTTCTAAATTCACGGTCTAAACATTACTCGGATTATTCCCATGTACTTGGTAGAGGGCAGGTATAATCTTTAGTTTGCTTTTTTTTTATGATTTTATTTATTTATTTGACAGAGAGAGAGAGAGAAAGGGAACACAAGCAGGGGGAGTGGGAGAGGGAGAAGTAGGCTCCCCACTGAGCAGGGAGCCCGATGTGGGACTCGATCCCAGGACCCCGGGATCATGACCTGAGCTGAAGGCAGACGCTTAACCGACTGAAGGGCCCTGGCTTCCCTAATCTTCAGTTTAAAAGAAAATAAATGAATTATGGAAATGTCCAAGAAATCTCAAGCCACCTAGCAGCAGAAGCCACAGTAATCCATTCCTTGCCTCCTGGTTTGTAGTCAGCCCTGTGGCACTCTGGTGGCACTCTGCCTAACACCGTTCTTTGTTGATCCTGGTACATATGAGCCGTCTATTAAACTTCCTCTCCCTCGGGGGCAGACACTGTGTCTTCTACTTTTACTATACTGCCCATGATGCTTAGCAGTCCTGAACACACTAGATACTTAATATTTCTTGACTGGACTACCATGAAGAAGAAAATGGAGATCTGCTGATTTAGAGGCTGTTGAACTTGACTCTGCTCCCTTCATCAAGCTGTGTTGGTCTTGCATGCAAGTTTTATCTCCAGCCGACCCACTCTTCCATTACAAAATAGCAATTGCCTCTTTCCAAAATGAAAAACATTTTCCACTGTAAATTGTACTTGCAGCTGTGATGTTGAAATGCTCCTCAAGCAAAGATTTTTATCTGTGCTGCAAAGGGGAAAGTGTAGCTCATAAGCTTAATTCTTTAAACAAATCCAGTAACTCTGTTCTTTTGGTCCCAGACAGCCCTCTTAGCTTATTTGTTTGTTTTCATGCCCCATGCTGTTTCCCCCAAGGTTTCTGGTAGTAAATCACCCAGTGTGTGTGATTGCATCAAGACAGACTATTGTTGGTGTGAGGAGTATGATCTTTATGATCTCTTACAGCTAAACATGCCATCCCACACAAAAAGAACAGTGAAAGGATAGGTATAAGCAGAGAGGAAGCTGAGGTGACGAACCTTGAAAGAGGTCTAAACAAATGTGTTCAGTCAGAAAAGCTCATTTCCCCAGCACTCTTGCCTGACTTGGTGAAAACAGACTGGCGGCGGGCGTCACCTTTTATTCTGGTCAACTGTCTCTCTTAAGTTGTAGGTATCAGAAAAGTGCTAATTATGTGTTATGTCGCACATCTGTCACTGAAAACCTGAAGTACTCATTTCATCAGGACAGTACCATTTTTTTTTAAAGATTTTATTTATTTAATTGACAGAGAGACACAGTGAGAGAGGGAACACAAGGAGGGGCAATGGGGGAGGGAGAAGCAGGCTTCCCGCTGAGCAGGGATCTGACCTGAGCCGAAGGCAGACACCCAACGGCTGAGCCACACAGGTGCCCAGTACTATTTTAAAGAGAATTTTGAGTTTGACCAAGTGTTTTACTATCAGTTTCTGAGCTCTTCCTCACAGCAGTTCTGAGAAATCTAAATATCACTATTTTTCCATATATTTCTGAGAAAACAGATGCGTTCAACTTTTCGCTGAGCTGATCATTTGGATGCTTCTTAAAGATAGGCTCTTGGTTCTCAAAGTTTGCCTCTCATAAAGGAGGAAAAGATGTACAGAAATCAATAAAAACACAAGGGAGAGTGAACTAAGTGCCCCAGTAATAGGTCAAAGAGAGTGGCATTTAAGTCCAACTGGAAAGCAGTGGGCAGAGTTCAATGATGGAAGGAGCATCTGAGCATTGCCTTGGGAGATGTCAAGTATGCAGGAGATGAGAGAGGAACAGCATTCCGGACTAAGAGCATAAGCCAAGTCACAGAGGTGTGTAAATGCAGGCTGTAAGCAGGGAACCACATAAAACCTATGTGATTAGAGCACAGGACTCACAAGTAATCATCAAGTGAAGAGTAAAGTTCACATGAGTGAAATCCACAAAAAAGCTATCAGCAAAAGTAAACGTGATTTTTAAAGTCTGGAAACATTCTGAGTGCCTCAAAGAAAAGCATCTCTACCGGCTTTAGTGTTACAAATTCAATAGGATGAAGCTGACAAATCAACAAACCTGAAATCATAACGTACTACTATATTCTTAGATTTAAAAAATCCATTTGTATAAGCAATCGATTCCAAATTTTATTGATAAAATGATCCTATCCAAATTCCTGGATCTGACCCCTTCTTTCAACAAGGGTAACTCACAAGATGAATTCTCACAAAATAAGGTAAGGGTGTAAAGGTAAAAAAAAGAGAGAAAGAGAGAGGGCGCCTGGGTGGCTCAGAGGGTTAAAGCCTCTGCCTTCGGCTCAGGTCATGATCTCAGGGTCCTGGGATCGAGGCCCACATCGGGCGTTCTGCTCAGCGGAAAGCCTGCTTCCCCGCCCCCCCCCGGCCTGCCTCTCTGCCTATTTGTGATCTCTATCACTGTGTCAAATAAATAAAATCTTTAAAAAAAAAAAAAGTAAGAGAAACTAACATTTAAGGTTGTATCCATCAGGTTGGGGGACAGGAAAAAGAGTTGTCTGGTGAGATCTAGTCTGTTTACATTAACATCAGTGGGAACATATGGTTAAAAACAGACACTCTGAATTCTGGATAGCAAAATCTGTTTCCAGAGAGACAATATATAACATTTGGTGGCTGACATTTAAGAACTAATCCAGTTTGGGACTAACTGAAAGAAATTGTCTGGAGAGCACTGGCCTAATGTTTCTATTTTCATTAGCTGAAACTTAAAGATTACAGTTTGATCATTTCAATTTGGAATAGAAAACTCTGTTTTCAGAGAGGCCAATATATAATGTTCAGTAACTTGTGTAAGCAACACGGAATCCTCTTCTCACAATGAAAGGGGGAGAGCATCCAAAAGGAAGACTTCATGAAAGGCTCCTTTCAAACAGTGGCCCTTGCTGTGTCCTCTTAATTAAGGGCTCATAAATAAAAGGACACAACAGCTGCAACTTATGATTAACCACGGTATAGTATTTCAAACAGTGAATAACATTATAGTTATTGCAACTAACAAAACTCCTTACATTGGTTCAACACATGACCTTGGTTTTGTCTGGCCTGTAGGTGACCTGAATTGAAGGGAGATGTCTGGGTTGAAATTTAACTCGGTGTCTGAAAAGCTATGTCACATGGCTGGAAAGTCAGTAATGTTGCAATATTGGGAACCCCTGCTCCTCTCGACGTGATTGGATGGTGTAAAGGTAAATCTGAAGAGCAGAAAAAAATAAAGCTAATTGGTCATTCTAGGACAGCCCTTGAATAATGTCCAAACATTTGCAAACCGTCCGAGTAAACCACTCAGGTTATTCTTAAACAACGAAGGTAACTTTACTGCCTGCCATGGGCAAGTGCCCTTTAGATTAACGTGGTAAACAATTCTTGAGTGATTAATGACATACACTCTTTCTCTGCCCTCTATTGAAGGCAGAGCTCTCTTTTAAGGAGAGCAGGAAAAGGCTTTACCTCTTGATTTATAGGCTAAGACCAAAGCAACCTGAGTTTTCTCTGAGTGTAAGAGTCTATTCCTGAGGAAGAGATGGGCTCTCAAAAGAGGGACCACAGAAGGCAAGGGAGGAAGGGTCTTCCATTATCTCTTTTCTCCATTAACCGTGCTCTGAGAAGCTGCCAGTGTCCCTCCAGTCTTGTTTAATTAGATGGGTTCAGGACCTAATTCTAAGAACTATTTTCCCCATGACCGTAATAGATGAAAACTAAAGGAAGAGACTGACTTTTCTCGTTTCAGTTGGTAAGTAATCATATCACTTAGTACTTAGTTTCTTATCATAGAAACTCCAATACCTTTTATTGGGTTATCTTTAAGTGGCCTGATCATGTAATGGTTTTAAACTGTTACACAGAAACTCACCTTTCCATAAAAGCAGATCTATGGTCTCTATAAAATCATGACCGAGGCACATATGATTAATATGTGTCTGTTTATCACTAGTTCCCATCTTAACACAATGTAAGATTTAAGCAATCTCATTTCTACTCCGAAACTCTGCCAACAAACCACTCAATTCCTCTGAAAATGAACAATAACATTTAACATAAATACATTCTTTTTGAATTTACAATAGCCCTTTGAAAAAGGATATTGTTTCTTTAAAAGCCCTGCAGTGATATACCATTAACTAAAAGTAGTTAGACAATTAATATTGGGAACTAGGAAGATACATGTTTCCCAGGAAAGAGGAGTTTGTTTGGATCTTCCATTTCATTATTACTAACAAAATACATAACCATACAAAGAACTGAAAATTCATTAGTTATTATTTAAATAACAATTGGACAAGTTGCTAGCTTCTAGAGAGATTTTGATTATGATCTTGAACAGTAGTGAACACAGAAGAGATCCTAAGTGGACACTCATTAACTTGAGCCAATTAACCACAGGAAGTAAAAAATAATTTTTTAAGAACAGAGAACTGAGATAAAATTTTAATCTGAACTTGTTATCTTGATACCCCCAGAGTATAGAATAAAAGGCATCAACAATGACTGATTATGTGAATAAATGAACTGATTAATTAGTTAATGGGAAAAGGGTAGCTCTAAGACAGGCTAAGAAGGGATAAAGCCATTTAGGTCACTAAGAATAGTAGAAAAACCAGGTCTACTTGGTACTATTATTTACCTATTTCTATATATACCTTTCAAAAAGGAGAGTTTAAAGAGTTTAAAGTCTGAATTGGTGCAAAATAATGATATTTCAGCCCGGATTTTCTAGCACAGAGAAGGTAACTAGACCAGCCTCATTTTAAATAGGGAAGTTTATTTCCTTGGAGGGCCTAATGTAAATTAAAGGGATTGATTTCAGGATCACCTTTCAGGGAAGGCAACTAAACCTTTTTGTTAAATCAAATTACTCTAAGTAAGTTTTCTGATACCTAGCTTAAAAAATGCATAAATACCATTTCCTTTAATATGTCAGCAACTCTTGATGGGAGAAGTAATTTTGAAATTAAATGTCATTCCACTTCTTAAGCAATTTAAACCTAGATTTAGGAATTTAAGGGAAGGATCTGTTGCTTTTTTGTACTAGGAATAAATTGTAAGAAAAAGGCAGTTTGTTCTTAACTATATCTCTTTTCTGTCTAACACCTCAGGTATTAAGATTTATAGTTTCTTTTTTTAAAGATTATCATTTTTAGTAAAACTTTATCACATGGGTAGAAAAATGGATGAAATTTGTTTTTATTCATGGATCCATCATCGCCATTGAGGAAATCAATAATAATTCAGGCTGTATCTCTTTTGAGGCTAATAGGAAGGAAGTGAACAAACATTACTTGGTGTCACAGTCCTACAAAAAATACCCTTTAATGTTCCTTTCCATAAAGAAACCAACACTAGATGGAATGAGAAAATTATAGTGGTCACTCATTCATTTAAGCACTACTAAGTATCTCTGGAGCTATAAGAATGAATAAAATATGGCTCCTAACTCTGAAGGCTCACAATCCAGGTACCAATTCAGACATGACAAATTCATCAACTGTATATTTAAGATTTGTGTACTTTATTGTCTGTAAATTATACCATAATAAAAAAAATTAAAAAGGTGAAGACACATTAAGGTAAGTTATACTCTAGCATCAGAATCACCATAATAGAAGTAGAGAAGAGGAAAAAGGAATTCTTTTCCCTGTCTAGGGAGTCTAGCAAAGCATGACCAAGGAGCTAATGAACATGCGAGCTTCACCTAGTAAAAAGCATCCTAGCAGAGGGTGAGTTGATGCAAAAACACAAAGGGGAGAAATAGCAAGAAATACAATGTAGGTGAGGCACATGTATGTGGGTTGGGATGCTGATACAGGGGGACCAAAAAAAAATCTGACATAGCAAGCTAATGAATTTAAATTCTACCCTACAGAGAAATCAAGAAAGGTTTTTAAATAGGAGAGTGACTAGATCAGATTTGTTTCTAAGTGGATAACTCATTTCTTCTTTCCAGAGCCAATCAACGTCACCTCTGAACTCAACTGGTTTTCATAAGCTCATTGCTGGAAAGAATGTCAATGCGGGAAAACTGCTTTCCTGAAATCATTAATTCAATACACACTATAAATACAATAACCGCAAGTAATGGGTTGGCCAATATGAAAGTAGAGCCATGGCCAAACCTAAAAGCTCTTGCTTAAAAGGAAAACAACAAAAACAACAAACCACACTTCAGCTCTCCTCCTTATAACTCTGTAAAGTATTTACCATCCAAACCAGGGTCTAAGGGGTTCTCAAAGAATATGAGAAAAGAAAACAGGTATCAAAAATCCTCCTATAAAATTTGTCTAAGACGTAATACGAGAAAATTGTGCAAAAAAGCATATATAACATAGAAACACATTTTTGTTAAGAAAATGAATTGTAGGGTCCCTGGGTGGCTCAGTCATTAAGCGTCTGCCTTTGGCTCAAGTCATGATCTCAGGGTCCTGGGATCAAGCCCCACATCAGGCTCTCTGCTCAGCGGGAGGCCTGCTTCTCCTTCTCCCATTCCCCCTGCTAATGTTCCCTCTCTCAATGTCTCTCTCTCTCTGTCTGTCAAATAAATAAAATCTTAAAAAAAAAAGAAAATGAATAGTAAATATACTCATATATGCATTGAAAAAGTTTGAAGAAATACCAAAAAACTGCTTTCAGCAATTAAGTTTAAGCTTGTGGGAGACTTTTTCTTTTTCTCCATAATATATTTCTTAAAGGTCTGAATTTTATAAGTATGTATTATATTTTACAGACAGAAAAACACATGAAAGATCAACTTAATTTAAATAAAACCTTTTGATGGTGGCCTGTAATCACAAAGGTTGCGGGAAGCCAGATAAGTGAACTAAGAGCTTCCATGTGAGATTCACCACTAACAAGCAGGTTCATCACATTTCTATGTGGTCAACATGACATACCAATAGGAGAGCTTTCAGATTAGCGGGCAATCCTCATCTATCTGCCTCTTACTCTCTCTCCCTAATTTACTCAAGAACATGGTGTAATTCCTTGCTTAGATAATTTTTTCCCTGTGGACTTTAAAATGATGATTTGAATGCTGATTAATTTATGGTCTATACCAGCCACAAATAATCTTTATTTTTTATCTTTGTGAGAACAAATATGCATTTGGGGCCTGTGGAATTTCCTCTTCTTGGAGAAGTAACAAACCCAAATGGTGAATTCAAGAGATTCAAGATTTCTGCATGCATTCCTACACAGAAACTCTGAATTTTTAAGGCTAAATCTAACCTACTGGCAATAACCTGCCAGCAATACCTTATAGAGTTATTTTTCATTTTTCAAAGTACACTCTTACACATTGTTTCATGTGATTCTCATAATAACTGTGTAAAGCAATTAGAGCTAGAAACTATCTCCGTCCTTTTTGTTCTTCATGAGTTTTACATCTTAAGAGATATGGGTTTGGGAGGAGAAGTAAATACAAAAGGAACACATTCCTAGTGCATAAAATTTTGAGGGAAAAAAATAAAAACATTAAAAACAATAGAACAAAACCAAATAAAAAATCATTTCATAATCTCACCACCAGACATAACATTATTACTACTTGATTGTATAGGTTTCCATTCTTTTTTTTTTTTTTAAGATTTTATTTATTTATTTGACAGAGAGAGAGAGAGAGATATCAGAGAGTAGGCAGAGAGGCAGGCAGAGAGAGAGGAGGAAGCAGACTCTCCACTGAGCAGGGAGCCGGATGCAGGGCTCGATCCCAGGACCCTGAGATCATGACCTGAGCCGAAGGCAGAGGCTTTAACCCACTAAGCCACCTAGGTGCCCCAGATTGTATAGGTTTCCTAATATTTCTTCTCTGTATTCCATTAAGCCCACTAGAAGATGACAAAATTTTCACATGGCTGATGAATGTCAAAGCCAGAGCTAACACCCATGAACAGTATCCATCATATCAGGAAATTCCTTCCTTCTTACTAACCTGTTCCTCTTTCAAAATGTCCAAGTATTACAAAGAAGAAAGCTCAGAAACACAGATTTTGGTATATTCAGGTTTTGTTTCGATATACTAAGTAAACTTACCAATGGTCTTAAGACATTAGTACCTCTAGTTATAAAAACAATCGTCAAGCTCAGTGATCTCTAAAATGCTCTTTAATTCTGTAGTAATTCTAATCTTCTCTAAATGAAAAGTGATCAGAAGACTGGGACAAGAATCTGAATCAAAAGGATATCAGATGTGGGCAAGTTAAGTAAATCAAAATCTCACAAGGAAAAGAGCCAAACTAGAATCAAAATTACAAATCAATATGTCATACATTGGAACAAAGGTCAATCAAGGAAAGAAAAGAAATGTAAATCTGGAAGGATGAGGCTGAACCAACAAATACATTTGTGAGAGATTGCTGGTTGATCACAAAACCTATTTCCTCTCCTTCTTGGACACAAAGCCACATCACATTTCCTTGTTGTCCTTGCAGTTCAGTATGGCCATGTAAGTCCTAGCCAACAGAATATCAGTGAAAATGATCTGAGAACACTTCCAGGCTTGGCCCCTAAAAACCTCACACTTTGTTACCTTTCATGCTTTCTTCTTACTGTCATCTGTTGAATATGGTAGAGCCACAAGATAGAAGGAACCACACGATAGAAGACAATCCTGCTTGATGAGCCTCCCATCAGTCAAGAACACCTAGTAAAACTTGATGTCAGCAAGACAAAAATTTGTATTTATTACATCATTGAGATTTGGGGGTTTATGAATTAAAACAACTAGTGTTACAGTCTCCCTGGCAGGTGACGCATAAGCCAGGCCATGTAGGCAAGGCCAGACTGGGACATAGTCATGGATTGCCTGTCTTACTCAGTCTAGGGCCACACCCTCTGACCAGGCTTTGATAGGCAAATTTAGCATGCTGATTTACTTTTTGTCAGTGAGCTCCTATGCTGAATCTCACATAAGCTAAGAAAATCAAATGACAGATGGAACAATTCATGTGTTATAGGCAAATCATGAAAAGATTCAACAAAATCGAAATGTCCACTCAAGTTTTTGAGAAGACTTTGATAGTGTTTTACAGGGAGAAAACCGCAAAACAAATTACAGCATATAGATTTTCCAAATCAGAAATGCAAAAGGGAGGGAGGGAGGAAAGTACAAATTAAATGTTTGTATCACCCCCCAAAATTAATACGTTGAAACCCTAATCCCCAACATAATGGTATTCTAAGATGGGGCCTTTGCAAGGTGGATTGTGAGGATGGAGCCCTCATAATTCAACTAGTATCCTTATCGCAAGGGACACAAAAGAGCTTTTTTCTTTCTCTGCTCTTAACCATGCGAGGATACAATGAGAAGGTGGTTAAGACATAAGGAAAGTAAAACTAGTATTTATTCAAAGTCTATATCCTAGAAACTTTCACATATATATTCTTAGTTAATCCTCACCACAAATCCATATGATAGTTATTACTACCCTCATTTTTTCAAAAGAAAATTGAGGGTCATAGCTATTAACTAATCAATCTAAGGTTTCACATCCAGAAAGTGGTAGAGCCAACATTAAGCCCTAGTTTGTCTTCCTGCAAAGCTCACGTTCTTTTCACTATAGCTTTGTTATCTTAATATTTGTACACATTTCAAAAGATTTGCAAAAGTTTCCTTGACCCTAATACATTTCTTGGATGGCCCCAAAGGTGACTGCCTATGTCTCACCTCTCTAAGTAGAGTCACAGAGTCAATGTCCCTTAACTCTTTAAGAAACAAAGAGACAGATGCCTCAAAATTTTTCCTGGGAGGTGACTTCTTAGAACATGCTTTGGGAAGGTGCCTTAGAACTCATCTCTGCAGTGGATGTTTGTTCCAGCATCTGGCAGGTGATGAGATTACGATCTCTGGCTCTCTTTCCCTATATGAACACCAGGTGCACGTACATGCATATGCACACATACACACACACTTTAACTGGCTGAATTCCAGGTCACCTGACCTTCAAGTGAGGTTATCCATAATCGGAAACTGGTATATATCAAGAGGACACATGAAAAAGAATCCAAATTGAAGGGGATATTAAAACATTTACAGAACTTACACATTTCCTGTTCAAGCAAATTCTGCTGCCCTCAACTCTGCAAACGCATTTGTCTATATTATGTTAAATCATTATACTGAAGATAAAGTTAAAACCAATGTGCTGATCTGAACTAGTGCGTGACAGACTGAAACACTTACAGCAGTCAAAACTGGAAAAAAGTAAATCACAGACTTACCCCGTACACCTCATAGCTGTTAATTTAGCTTTGGAAAAATCTCTCTTTAAAGCAGAACTTTTAAATGGAAGCCACAAGATGGCCTGAATAATGGCAGTGGTTTGTAAGGGAGGCGGATATCCCTTGGAAGCATAGGGACCACACAGCAGACATGAGATGGCTTCTCAAGTACCTTTTTTCTTCACCCACTATATCATCATGGCAATGCTCTAGGGCTTGAAAATCTTAATCTAAAATGCACACATAATTATATTCTTTAGGATGGTACTGGATCTAAATAAAAAAATAAATGTACTGTTTAAAGCCAATTGTACTTATTAGCTATGTAAGATTGGAGAACAGGATGCCTGACTTTTACTCAGAGTTTTTCCAGTGACTCACTGTGTAATTCTGAGGACATAGCGCTTTGATCTTTAGTTTCTTAGCCTATAACCAGAGAGTTTTAAATTGTGCTCCCCCCAATCTTTTTCACAGGGCACCCTCTCTAGCTTCTTTTGCCCTCAGATGAAAGGATCTATAGACGTGGAAAATTATCATTTGGTGATTTCCTATATCCCCCTTTCTAGTATTTCAGCCATTCTTCTTTTACATCTGAGGTACACTGCAGAGAAATCACTGCTGTGCACAATCGAAGCCACAGGCTTAAAATTTCACTGTTGGAGGGGCAGGCTGAGAAGGAACAAGTCTGGCTTTAACACCACAAATATCTCCAATTACCAAATGTGGGCAGAAAGAATACAAAAAAACAAGGAAAGACAGAAAGACCCTTGGTATTCTTCAAAGCTTCCCTTTTGGGATGAAAGTTCTATTTTGAGGCTTCCAAGGCAGAAAGCCTGGGCAGCCGGCACACCTGGAGTGCATTAGTGGGCCCTGGACTCAAGGTGAAACAGGCTGAATTTCATCTAGATGCTTCCCACAATCCATTCTCATAAAAGCTCACAGTAATTTACCAGCTTAGGAACACGGCATGGTATTCACGGAGCGTTGAACCCTGGGATTACCTTCCAGAGTCACTGGATAAATCCCACTGCTCATCTATGTAAACACACTTTCATCTTGATTACCTTTAGCTCAAGGAAAGTTTCACTTTGTTTGCTGTGGCACAGGGTCAAGACCAAAACCCACCCTCAAATCACTCTCATAGCTCTTTCAAAGAGCATCCAAATGGTGATGTAACTAATGAGTGAGTTTTCGCATTATGCTATGTATTCATCTAAATACAAAACACCAATGCTGCTATGGTTTTTTCCCTTTCTTCACTCGCCTCAAGTAGGTGATGTTAGCTTGTCTTTCCAGTTCCCCATTTTAGGGCCCCCAACCTGTACAGAGAGGAAGTTTTGCTATAGTCACCAGGCAGGCTCCAACCTTGCCATGGAAAACAGTATGGCTGCTCCCACCCAGAAAAACCCTTGGTCTTCACCCCATCTCTTTTCTGTACTTCTTCAGGTATAACTCAGAGTAGGCCCCACCAGCCACTAGGATGACTGTATTCCTCCATGCCTCTGTTCCCTCAGGTACTTCTCCCCACACCCACTTACTTAGGGAAGAAGTAAAGCAAGGCCACAGGCTCTGGAGCCAGACATAATGGTTTTGCACTCTGGCTCTGCGATTTATTATCCATATGACCATGGAAAGGTTACTGAGCCTCCCTTTGCCTCAGTTTCCTTATTTATAAAATGGGGATAATGGTGGTAGCAACCTCAAAGATAGAGCTGTTGTAAGGATTAAATATATGATCTTAGAATAGTGTCTGAAATGTTGCAAGGCACTCAACAGCAGGATGACGATCATGCTGATATCTTCAATATCAAGGTCAAGTACTTTCTTTAAAAAGATTGGCTCTCTAGCAGGCCCTCTCTCACAGTACAACCCCTCATGCTGTAGAATACATAACTTTGGACAAAATACTACACAAGAGCACAATAAAGATGAATGGCATAGAGCTCTCAAAACATGCTGTTCTCCATCAAACTAAATGCTCTAAAAATGTAAGCTATGGCTCCGAATCTACCCGAAGTTGGGGTATTTTAAGGTGACAGGTGGTGAAACTTCTCTCCTTGACTGTTAGGGTGACTACTTGAGTTAGACAATGTTCTGGCCTACAGATGTTCCTCAGAACTGAGAAATTGTCATTGTCGGAGACCAAACTCTAGTCACAGGGTGCCAGATAAGAAGAAAGGGTAGAATAAGAAGCACACCCCACCCTCAACATACACATACATGTGTACCTTCTACCATTAGTACGAGAACCGTCTTGAAATAGTTTAAGACATGATGTGGCTGGAGTCCTGTGTTTGTGGCTCCTCAGCCATTTGCATCTCCAGCATCATGTTAGGCCTGATACTCCTTCAGTGTGAAGGCTGTATCTGCCTATTTACTAGCACAGACTGACTAGCAGGCCAACACATGAGCTCTGCGGCAGCATTACTCCCAACAGATACAATAATGACGTAGCATAACATTTTTCAAGATCTATATCTTTCTGAATTATATTATTACTAGAGATGTTCCTTGAAAAAAAATATTCCATGTGCCATATCAATAGTATCAATTTCTGTGCTTACTATGACATAAGAAAGATTGTAAAGCATTGCTCTAGACAACTACCAGAAAGAAACTTACTATTCGATAGGTTCCAAACATTTACTGAGAAACCAATAAGTATAAATCATGTGACACTACGCCTTTAATAATCTGTACTTTGATTTCTTATCTGTAGGTCAGTGATAAATACATTTGTTTCAGAGGACTGACTGGAGGGCAGTAACGGCCATAGGTGCTTTGAACTTTTTAGGTAGAGAAAAAAAAGTTAAATATTTATTTTAAATTTGCTGCATGAAATGCATCTTATCCCCAAACAGATTCTTGCCAAAAAAGAAAAAAGAAAAGATAACAGAGCCTCTTCCTAAAAACAAAGCCTGAAATCCAGGGCTTATATATGAAGAATATCTATCACATTCTAGTGTAACAAGGAAATCACATACCACTAAACAGTAATTTAACTGTAGAAGGAATGCTAACACCTACTAACAGCAGCTCCTTTATCTTCAAAGGAGAAATATTAATGAAGGAAGAAGGGGTTTTAGAGTACTTTGCAGAAAGGTGGGATTGATCTCACCTGCCTGTGTGTCAAAATGCCAGTACAGAAACATACTCCCACACTCCCACATCTACAACCAAGCATTTGGCATTCTCTATGATTCAGACCACAGCAACTTTTATCTCTACATCTCCTTCCGAGTGTTTCTTATTTCACCTTCTTCAACACCACCAAATACTTTGCTCTAGTTCTGACCTCAAAAAATCCTGTCTAGAATCTGCTTAAAAAACTAGAGCAAAATGATTTTTTTTTAACAACACAAACATCCTCAGTTGCCAGCCATACAAAATAGGGGCAATGAAATGGATGTGCTAATGGGGGGGGGTGGATTTTTGTGGTGCCTTACTGAGAACTCCTCCTCTCCTGATTGTACATTCTGCCAATTTCCAATATGCTAGCTATGGGCCGGAACTAGAAAGGAGTTGCAACACTCCAGATGTAGCCTAAAAACTCCTTTGTTGACTTAAAGGAATAAGATAAAATCAAAAGGCCTGAACTTCAAACTTTTAACAAGAAGGATTTGGAAAGGAATGGGATTGAACAGGCCCAATTACTTGGATGATGGATCTCTTAATCCACTTCTCCACTGCCAATTCCTCATGTGTGGTTATAGTCAAAGAGTTAACCCCATTTCTTCATTCATAAGACCAGAGGGTAGAGGCAGGGAGATAGTGACAGAAAAAAGAAACTATGTCCAGTTCAGCATACTGCAAAATGGAAACTGGTATACAACTAAAATGATAAAGCATATAAAATAGTAACAGCCTTTCTCCTATGGCTTCAGAAAAAAATATTTCAACTAACTGGGTCAGCAGGCAACAATTTCATATAGAATTTTGATAAATGGGTCCAAAGGTTTAAAAAGCTACTTATCGGGCGCCTGGGTGGCTCAGTGGGTTAAAGCCGCTGCCTTCGGCTCAGGTCATGATCCCAGGGTCCTGGGATCGAGGCCCACATCGGGCTCTCTGCTCAGCAGGGAGCCTGCTTCCTCCTCTCTCCTCTCTCTCTGCCTGCCTCTCTGCCTACTTGTAATCTCTCTCTCTGTGTCAAATGAATAAATAAAATCTTCAACTAACTGGGTCAGCAGGCAACAATTTCATATAGAATTTTGATAAATGGGTCCAAAGGTTTAAAAAGCTACTTATCAATGAATTCATTCCAGGTCTTTGTTCTGCAAAGGGGTATGGGTTTCAGTTGATATTTGCTGCTGTTATCAAAACAGCCTCAGGGCAGGGAAGGAGAGTGAGAAAGAAGAAGACCCCAATGATTGCAAAATAAAGACTGCAGCATGGTCACCAGCTCCATGCTGGAAAAAGAACATTATGAATTAAAACACTGCTGAGATGACCTGGTATTCCACCTGCTTGGATGAGCTGCCTGTTCTGCGGTAACACCAAGGTCACGTACACCAAGCTGTTAAAAGTACCCGGGTAGGAAAATATTTTCCAGCAAGGTGACTTTCTTTAAAGTGTGCTCAGCACCTGGTCATCTGTTCATCTCAAACAATGGCTCAATGATCGATAGACAAGACAGAGTAAAAGGTGAGTCGAAGGTCAGAATGTTTGAACCTCTTGGCTGGAGAGTTAAATTCTTTTAACCCTAGGAAAGCTTTCTTAAAACCAATTTATTTATATACGTTGCCAGAGCTTCAGCAGACTTTTTTTTTTTTTAACTTAATTGCTTTATATATGTATGTCTTCATGCTTTTCTCTTCTTCCCTCTCCCCTTCCCACTTCCTCCTCTTCCCCCACTTTCTTCTCTCTCTCTCAAGTCAATTTAGAATTCCTTGGAGAAGCTTCAATGATAATACCAAAGTGAAACTTTTTTTTATATATTTTCCCCTTATGAATGGAACAGACGTCTATCCTAGTGAGAGAAAAGATAACCATATGTGATTGAGTGTTTGTGTTTAAAGAAAAGTCCATTGAGAAAATTTACTTAAACTTGAAAAATGGATTTCGGTAGATGGAAATCAGTAAAGCACGTGTAATTTGATCAGTCTGGCACTGGCCAGCAACAGGATCATTCTGAAACAAAAACAAAAACAACAAACCCCCCAGGTGCCTTTAAGTGCCTGTTGCCCACACACATGCAGGGGCAGCTGCTGGTAGGCGGAGTCTCTCTGGCACCCAGGAAAAGGTGGTACTTTTAAAAGTTCCCAGGAGAAACATCACTGTGTCTGTTTGTGTACAGAATGGTATGCTGTTTGCCCTTGGGAGTAGATGTGGCAAAGTACACAATCGGTAGTATTCCTGAGTCTGGAAGAAAAACCTTTCACAGAAATGAGTCTTAATCCTCAATATTATCTTTCTTGGGTTATTCTGGGAGTTGTACACTGGGCAAAAACTCCTTTGCTCATTTTGTGACGTGCCTCGTTAGTGGATGGCACACTTGATGACAATATTATGAACAAAGTGATTTAGAACAGATCTCTAGTAAAAAACAGAATTCAATCCTGGCATAGTGCAGTTGATTAATATGCCCTGGGCCCACAAAATACATACTCTTGCTGCTAATTGAAACAATCCAGAAGCCTTCTCTGGGAGTTACGTAGGTGATATTGTTCCATTACTCTACCCTCTTTTGGCACTGCTATAACCATTTTAAGATTGGTTACCATTTCATTCCCAGAATCAGGATAGCCATGGTCCAAAGTTTACCTTTTTGCATTTAAAATGAACAAGTCTCAGAAGTCTTCAATATGAAATATTAATGCTAGAAATTCATGCAATGTTCATCCTCTCTGGAGACCAAAGGGCTTTACTAATGTTACTTTCTTTTACTTTTTAATGCTTACTCTACCCCTGAGCGACAGACACCATGATCCTCATTTCCTGCATGGAGAAATCATCCAAGGATGATTGAGCTGCCTAAGCTGAAGTCAGTGGTGAAGCTCAGAAATGAAATCTGAATTTCCTGAGTCACAACTGCAAGCACTAGATTTTATTATCTTATTTTTAGACATGATGAAGGATTTGAGAGCTAACTCTTTGAGAACAGCATATTAAGAATACAGGCTTTGGAATTATTTGGACCTGGCACTGAATCCCAGTTCCACTATTTACTATTATCCCAGTTCCACTATTATGGATCTTGAATAAGAGACTTAACCTCTTGTGTCTCACTTTCCATTCATCCATGCAAAGGCCCAGAATAGTAGATAGGTGTAGATAGATGTGAGATGGTGTGTTTTCCAAGATGCATACCTAACAGAGAAAAGCTGCCTCCTCCTCATCTCCTAAAGATGTTTTAAGGATTAGATGATTGCAAATCAGCATATACTCGGAGAGCCCAGCTAATAAAACACAGCACCCAAATGGAGTCCAGGTGCAGCAAGAGGAGCCAGTCCATTAGAACACACACCCGGAGATGTTCTAATGATTGCAGTAAGCAGGCTGCTCTGTCAGTTACCATGATACGAGAGCGAGGGAGCAGGTAGGGGAACAGGAAACACTTGGATGACAGATATTGCAAATTCTTGCAATTACTCTAAAAACTGAATATGTAGTTTAAAAATGTGA
This sequence comes from Ailurus styani, assembly GCA_002007465.1. Classification (NCBI taxonomy): domain Eukaryota; kingdom Metazoa; phylum Chordata; class Mammalia; order Carnivora; family Ailuridae; genus Ailurus; species Ailurus styani. The sequence goes on along the minus strand of LNAC01000027.1, from coordinate 4,132,275 downwards.
AGCCATTGTCTTGGAACTATCAAGGGTTTACAAATGAAGAAATCAAGGTCCAGAGAGGTTCACTCAATAGAATTCCTACAATAAGAGGTAGTAGAAAGATCTGAACCCCAGGTCAGACTGATCCACACATTTTCTACTGGTACTCTGAATTCACTAGAAGATAACAATCCAGTGTGTAAATGTAACTGATAATTTATCTCAGTCACTTGGAATTTAAACAGACACCAACACTTGAATTTGATGTGGGAATCATAAAAGAACCCTGGTCCTTCTTGTGAGACACTGCACAGTTAGCATCACGTCCCAGCACTGATTTAGACAGAAAAGAATCACAGACTGAGTCAGTAACAGCTGATCCTATACAACCCCAAATAGGTGTTTCTTAGTTATTTTCCACATAGGGACTATCTCCCATCATAAAGATGATCTCCACATAAAGACTACCTTCTGTCCTATGTGAGGTATGATGAGCTCATCCCAAACACAGGTGGGAGAACCACGGACAAGTGCACCTACCAAGTCTTTATAAGTCATGCCTACAATGACTAAAGTGGAAACAACCAGTCTGATGCATGTAATACTTAAATTAATCCTGCATGACTGATGAAACTCAGATACTGTGCCTCTTTGGCATGCTCTATTTCTGTTATAAACACACCAATGATCTTTAAGTTCAGCAAATGAACCCTGAATTCTTTCTGTCATTACTGACACCAAAAAGATAGGAAAAGGAGTTTGAAGTTGCAAATTTCCATTGAGAAAAGGAAAAAAAAGAAAAAAAAAAAAGAAAAGAATGATGGGGGAGAAACAAATGGAATGACAAAATGTGCTAAAGCAGTATAAACAAAGATCACTTATTTCAACTTTATCAGTATTGTTTTATTTAATTTTTAATCTTTCAGGGAAATCCTGATCATCAGGATTCAAAGTATAGCTAGAAAAATGAGAACATTCTGTTCCTTTCTCATGGGCAAATATTATTAATATTTACACTAACTGAATACCATTATTTGCAAGGAGCATTAAAATAAAAACTAAGATGTGGATCATACCACTGAGCTCATCATCTGTTGCATTACATTTTCTTGTGTTACACAGGATTCATCAACAATAAGGTTTCAATGAACTCGTTCAAATCACTGCAAATTTGTTTATTTATTTATTTATTTGATTTATTTATTTGACAGAGAGAGAGATTGACAAGTAGGCAGAGAGGCAGGCAGAGAGAGAAGGAAGCAGGCTCCCTGCTGAGCAGGGAGCCCGATGCAGGGCTCCATCCCAGGACCCTGAGATCATGACCTGAGCAGAAGGCAGAGGCTTAACCCACTGAGCCACCCAGGATCACTGCAAGTTTAAATAGTTGGATCAGAATAGATCTGCAGGTCTCATTGAGAGGATGATAGTTAAACAAAGACTTGAAGGGGGTGAGGAAGTTATATATATGAATGAGGAAGTTATACATAGAGTAGAGGAGCATTTTAGTTCAACCCAATGACCCTGGTCTTGGCCCCACTGGGGAGAGTCTCACCACATGCTCTTGGCTTTACTCCAGCACTGTTTCGTATTTCATTTTATCTTGTCCTATGCCCATTGCTTTATTTTTAAATAGCTTTTGTTAAAGGGCTCAAAACGCTAAGTCTAAGTTGCTTTTGTCTTAGCCTGGGGTCACTGAGGCCCATAAAGATTACATCCTTGGCTTAGTCAAAATGATATTTTTCTCTTTCTCCCTGTTGTTCTTTATTCCTTGACTAACATGGACTCTAAAGTAAAGTAAGTAAAACTTACTTTACCAGTAAGTAGAACTTACCAGCACCTCCATTACAGTCTAAACATGCAGAGTAAAAACTAGTATTATGTTTTTATACAGTAAGAACAGATAGCAGCATATGTAAGGGTCATTAAAAAGATAAAGGGGACGGGATAGGAATTAATAGGCAGCTGCTAATCACTTATATAGTCAATGCTACACTGGAAACATCATGATGAAATAATCTGAGACTTGGGCTAGTCAGTGCCATAATTACAAAGATGCCCTAAAGAGTAAGTTTCTAGTGGTTAAGGTTTCAGTGGCTAGAACTTTCCCCTTCATGGACCAATATGTGGCCACAGATGTCAATATAATGACCTATGTAGGAGTATTTTGTGTATCTTACCCATCTTAGGACTTCACTCTTTCAATGGTAAGCATTCTTCTTGAGTAAATATTTATCTATGCAGTCTAGTGGTTATAGCCCAAGGAAAGAAGCCAGAAAACATGGCTTCTATCCCATACTCTGCCTCTGCTCTTCAGTATGACAGTGCAAAAATCATTTCTCCTCTAAGTTCCCACTACAACTGAGTTCCCACTACATCTATGCCCCGGATCCAAGTCCTAGAGACCTTTACACAAAATCATTCCTATTCCATATGATTCTTAATTCATGGAAGGTGTCCAGAACTTGGAAACTAAATCAATGAGTAATCACTCTATTCTTGTCACCTCTGAGATTGTGATTAGGACTTCCCATCCACATAAGAAAAATCTGCAGCCCAAAGGTGATCTCCCAGTTAGATCTCACTATACCTGATGACTGCTGTGTTGGAGAATAAGTCTTGTTTCTGAGATCAGTCTTCCCCAGCTCTTTGCAGAGAAAATTATCCTGATAAGTTTGACTTAGGCTTCAGTGACAATAGATCAAACACAAAAATTTATTAACTACAATTGATGCAAGCCAGCCCTACCTGGTTTTATAAATAAGAAACAAAAATGAGTTAGACACCGAGCTAAGTATATAAGAGTGTACACCCATTTGAATTCTGCCACTGACTTGTTGTGGAACTTCTGGCAAGTCAAAACTTCCCTGAGTCCAACAGCCTCATCCGTTAAAAAAAAAAAAAAAATTTAATGATATTTTACTAACTAGGTTTTCACAAGCAATAAACTTAAAAATGCCTTTGAAAAATGCAAATGCCTGGAGCTGTATAATCAGTCACATCATCTTCAGAGTAAAACAAAGGCCCCACTCCCTGTGATCCAGGTGTCCCTACACTCAATAATAAGAGACCTTGGAGATTTGGCTCAGAAATGAGTAAACAGACTACAATACAGGAAGGGCAAGCTACTGGGAAGGGAGGCCAATGCAGGTTAATGATTCACAGGATTAAGTGTCTTATTTCTCTTTCATAACAGAGGCTTGACTAGCATACCAGCCAAGCACAAAAAGCCATCAGTGGTTAAAAGGAAATAATTGAATGGGAAAGGAACCATGGTTCAGGTCACATCATTTTAATTCTCTTAAGTTCTTCCTTTCTAAGGGTCTTTTTTCACTTGAAATTTGGAAGATACCAGTTCAACCTGGATACATGGAGATTTAATTATTTTTCTTATCCAGGCAACCACTGACATACTGTAAAAATGAGCCCCCCAAAGCTTATGAATTCTTTTTGAAGAGCCTGGCAAGGGCTCTGAGTCCTGTTCTTAGCTCCTTGCTATATGACTTAGAAAAGTCTCTTAATCTAGCTAAACTTCTTTTTCCTCCAAGTTAGAAAACAGAAATTAGGAATTGGGCCCTGGCTAATGAAAGGACAGGCCCATTAGTGCCTGGCTCTCCTTTTCTTAAGTAATATGTTTGTACTTGGCAATATGATCATAGGTCAAGTCAGTAAAGACAGCACAAGTGTACATGTAAGAGGTTAAAAATGTAATGACAGGAAAATAAATATACAGTATCCAAATCCTCCTCTCCACAACTGATGAAGCATTTCCTTACCCCTTCTAAATAAGAACTGAACAACATAAGGGAGAAGGGAAGGTATAAATTGAGATTGGGGGAAGGTACTGTTTAATTGAAGACCAAACAAACTGTAACGGAAAGAAGTATACTAAAATTGGCTGCTGGATATGCAAATTAAAATGAGGCTATGATACAGAGGGGTTAAAGTTTCAAATGTTTTCATCAGCCTCAAGTAAGAATATGAAATATGATGAATAAGATGAAAGCTAATCACTGCCTAGAACTCTCCATTTAATTTTTTTCTTTAAAAAATAATAAATATTTCCAGTGAAAAGACTGTAGTCTTTAATCTTAACTCCAGAAATAATTCTTCAAGAAAAAGAGAGCCTCTTATATAAATATAGAGACTCAGTCAGGCTGAGAATCTGTCCACCTGTCTACACAGAAGAGGGAGAGACTGCTCCACTAGCTGGGGTGTGGAGGCGGAGCTAATCTGGATGCTGACCTAAAAACTCTCCCTGGGCAGGTAGGTCTCGCCCTTTTAGTGACTCCTGTTGAAAATTTGCTTTGCTCAACCCAAACGCTAAAACCGAGACACAAAGCTTTTATTTTTGGAAACTTTGGTCTCAAACTCAAAGGCATTACTCTCTGCACATTTTTTTTTCTTTCACATAAACCTTTTATGCTCAGAAATGACAAAAAAAGGTCTCACGGCCTTTCCAAAAAGCAACTTGCTTTTCATGATTGTGAAAAATAGACACAACCTATATGTCCAACACTAGAAGGATGGCTATGGAAATTATGTTACAATCATGGGATAAATTATTACGCTGCCATTAGAACTGTATTTACAAAAATGTTTCTAATAGGATGGGAAAATGTTCAAGATTAAATGGTAAGTGGAAAACACTATGTAAAAACCATACATAAAATATGAGCTATGCTATGTGAACATTTTAAATTTACATAAAATAAGACTAGAAGAAATATAGGAAATATAACAAACTGTTATTAAGCAGTAGACATTTCAGGATTGAGTTTTAGGTGATTAGCTTTTTTTAGAACAGCTTTCCAGAGATATAATTCACATACCATACAAATTCACCCATTAAAAAATGTCAGTGGTTTTTAATCTTTCCACCAAGCTGTACAACCATTACCACAATCAATTTTAGAAGATTTCTATCACTTCCAAAAGAATCCTGTACCCTTAAGCTATTTATTATCCACAAGTCCCCCATCTCCACCCTTAAGCAACCACTAATCTAATTTCTGTCTCTATAGATTGCCCTGCTCTGGACATTTTATATGAATGAACTCATGCAATGTGCAGTCTTTTGTGAATGGCTTCTTTCACTTAGCATAATGTTTTCAAGATCCATCTGCAATGTAATATGAATCAGTATTTATTTCTTTTTATTGTCAAATAATATTCCATTGTATGGACTTGCCACATTTTGTTTATTCATGCACCTATTGATGAGTATTTGTTTCTACTTTTTGGATATTATGAATAATGATGCTATGAACATTCCTGTACACTCTATTTTCAGCTATCTGGAAATAGGCATACACCCAGGAGCAGTTGGGTGATTTTCAAAACATCACTGTGCTCCCAAATTTTCCACAAGGAATATATGATACTTTTATTATTTAAGAAAAAAAGTAACACAAAAAGATATCCTTTTGATTTTCATCCTCTTGCGTGTCAGTGCTTCCCCTACCCAATCTCTCATTCTCTCCTAAACTCAAGCCAGACGTTTTGTAGCTAATTAACTAAAATGTTTTTAATGAACACTTGCTCTGAACTGGACCCTGTACTAAGGAAATTAGAGGATATGAAATAGGAAATGAGGGCTTTGCTTTCAAGAAAGAGATACTGGTTAACTCTAGAGAAAATGCTTGGGAGGGGAAACCACCAACATTAACCTGGGAATTAGAGGAATCTACTATATTCAAGTGGGGTGGGTTCCATCCTGCACTTAAGAGTGAACCATTCCACTGCTCAACATAAAACTGAACACTTCTCTCATATGCCTGTGCTCTCACCATGAAGTCAGAAAAATGAACTTCACAATCATAACAACCTTCTGGAGAAAAGGCATTTTCTGAATGAAGAACCAAAGGCTGGGAGATGGTTATAGGGTTCTTTCGACCACAGCTAAGAGCCCACAGAATAGTATGGTCTGTTATTTTCTATGTGCCTGCACGCATACATGCAAACAAGACCTGTATCCGTTCAGAAAAGGCGGTGATGTCAGGCCAGTATAAGAAAGTGGGGAAATGGCACTGCTGTAAGGCAAACTAAGAGTCCATCTAGGACCTTCAGGTCAGAATGAGCCTCTCAGTTCAATGCATGCATCATGATCTAACATGCAAGAACAACCTGTCCTCCCGTGAAAGCAGATTACTAACTGCCTCTCAGACCTCCTGGGCCACAGGACAATTCAAGCCAGGAGGACTCAGCAACATCCATGGGAGAGTTGTTTGTGATACAAGATATCCCACTGAGGGAGGAGAATTAACTCTTTAAAATGTAACTTACTGGGCGCCTGGGTGGCTCAGTGGGTTAAAGCCTCTGCCTTTGGCTCAGGTCATGATCTCAGGGTCCTGGGATTGAGGCCCGCCTCGGGCTCTCTGCTCTGCAGGGAGCCTGCTTCCTCCTCTCTCTCTGCCTGCCTCTCTGCCTACCTGTAATCTCTCTCTTTCTGTGTCAAATAAATAAATAAAATCTTTTAAAAAAATGTAACTTACTATTTAAAATATATTTAAATGTTCTGAAGAAATATAGTACCCAGGTATTCAACTTATGATATAAAATATCAGTGAGGTATACTGTAAGGAACAGATAAATGGGAAAATCAAATTATGCAAAGTTAGTGACCAATAACAGAATTGAAAGGTTATAACCATCAGCAGGGGTCTAAGACTAGGACAAAATGCTTTGGGAACAGAAATTTTGAATCAGGCACTAAATAAAACAAAATAAAATAAAAAAGAATGAAACTAGGCTGCTTTAGGATAATGTTAAGTTGTCCTAAATAGGACTCTTGCCTGGGCACTCCCTTGCCTTCCTGCACTGCCGCTTTCTTTGAAACAGTGCTTCTCCCAGGGTACCAGATGAATCATCTGTTAGAAAAATGAAGAAAACAGCCTCAGTTTGCAAAGAAGAGAGACTAAAATTCATTAAGGTTCCTATGCAGGCCGAAGTCTTCAGGAAACAGGATCTACATAAACTGCTGTTACAGCGATTAGGAAAACAACAGCTAGAATAAACCCGCCCCAACCGCCCCCCCCCCCC
>LNAC01000027.1:4042076-4125184 GCA_002007465.1 Ailurus styani | reverse complement strand
GGAGGTATGCCCAGGTCCTAGCACTGGAATAAAAGCGAGTTTTAAAGGGCAAGTCTGAAATGTACTTGCTGAACATGACCTGCCTTGCTAAGCCTGGTTCTTGTCATGGCTATTATGCCCTCAATTTCATGAACATCATGTTCACTTGGAAAGAAAAAAAAAACTTGCTTTAGTAGTAATTGCACATCAATATGAGAGTCCTATTATTCCTATTAAGTTAATTAACCTATTTTTGAAAAGTATACAAAATAGGTCACTTAAGTGGATGTGACCTTACCCAGTGAACTATGCTTTTAAACTGTCTCCAACTATTAAGATTTATAGATGCCTTTATCAACATCTTAGTTTGAAAAGACTGGCTGAGTGAAAGGCATGCAGCACCAGGCAAAAACAGTTTTGGTCCCTATCAATCAGCCTATTATAACTTAATGATATTTAGATGATGTGATTAGATTTTCAAATTGAATGCTGCTTAATCTAAATTCCAGAGTGCTTGTGTAATCGTGCCATATTTTTAAGGCTTGGGCAAACAGTCTGAAGGAGAGAACTTGTACTCGAAGTCTATAATAAGTAATGTTCTTCCTAGGTTGCCGAGGAAGAAAACCGTCTTACCATAGTACACATATGTGGGCAAGAACTGCTTCTAAATTATCACTACCATCAACATCAAAGGCATAAAAGGCCTTTGTAGAACTGAGCATGGTGCTAGGCAACAGACAAACACTTTGTCCCGCATTTTGCTCCTGATTAGATGGCATAAAAATCCTAGAAGTCCATTTGTGGCCCAGCCCAAGGAGTGTTACAACTGGTAACATTGAGGTGTCACCTGTCGGAGACATTTGCAAACTCTCACATTCTAACAAAATGGTTTCACTGTCAGAGAGGTGCAGCTCACAAAAAAGAACATCAAGCCTCCCAAGCATGATCACCTTCTTAGGATTTGTGAGCTCCAACATTATGCATATGAAATGCTTCCCATGTTGAGACCTCAACTAAAAAATAGTGAATTGTGTCAAAGTCACAGAGCAGCATCCCAATTTAATTCATTTTTAAACCCCTGCTAGTAATCTACCAATCCCGCAGAAGCTGTCTTAATTTATGAACTAGTATACAGAAGCTGGCTCCTTGGCACCTTCAGAAGAAACTCCAGGCTTCCTAGTCTTGTCTTTGAAGCTTCAGTCACTGTTCCCACCTTTATTTTGCTTCTAACACAGCTTTTCATGGATGCTTCACTCTAAGGAAGGTGACTTACTGGTTATTTCCCATTCATTCTGGTTTTCCTCCAACTTCATGGCTTTGCTTGTAACATTCCTTATGCAGAAAGGTTTCCTCACCCCCCCGTGTTCAAATCCTACCCACTCTTTTAGTTTGGATGTGACATCCTATACATTACTTCAGATGTTTATTCCCTGGAGAAGTGGATCTGAAGAGATTCTGGACTCAAAGACAGAAAGTGGGGCCGGGGGAGTACTAAACAGAACTGAACTGAGCTGGGAGGTTAAAAAATTCTGTACAGGGAGAGACAAGATCCCTACTTATAGCCTCTTTCCGTCCTTCAGCTCCCTAAACTCTGACAACCACCTGTTTCACCCTCAGAAAGAAAACTGGAAGTTTCCTCTCTACATAAAAAGGTGAGCTATAGAGAAAAGATATACAGCGGCAGGTATTGGGAGCGCCACCCAGCAAATACCGGGATCCATGCCCACAACCCTCTAATGAAGACACCAATCAACATAACTGCCCATATACCTAGAATTACCAGTGTATGCATGTGTGTGTGTCTGCATGTGCATGTACTTCTTGCTCTTCAATTCCTATGGACTGCCAAGAATCAGCAGACTTTTGAAGAAAGCCTCCCATGTGAAAGACAAAGAGCAAATCTTAATCCTACCAGTGCTGTGTCATTAAAAATAGCTTGTGTTTCCCAAGAAACAATTATATTTAAAGATTTTAAAGAGCGCTTTTGGGGATATTAAGTATATGATTTTCAATATTCAGCATCTTGTACTTCAATACGATCTAGATGATTATCAATATAATGATGATAGGAACTTCCTATGCATCTTTTATTAAGGTTAAGTTAAAATGTAGCTTTAGCAAAGAAGTGGTAAATGAAGAAATATAAATTTTGTATATTTATATTAAGATAGTGTCCATCCTAGGGGCACCAGTAGCACCAATCGGTTAAGCATCTGACTCTTGGTTTCAGTTCAAATGGTTAACTGAGGGTTGTGAGATCCAGACCCACAAGGGGCTCTGCGCTCAGCATGGAGTCTGCTTGAGACTCTTTTTCCCTCTGCTTCTCCCCCCTGCTTGCTCTTTCTCAAATAAATAAATAAATCTTAAAAAAAAAAAAAAAAGATAGTGTCCTTCCTAGGCCCACTGTCACATCTAACCAAAGTCTAACTTCCCTGGGCTTGTCCCAGCCCCAAAAATGACTCTTTATCTTCTTCCTCTATACTATTTCTCTTTTTCTTTATAGAAATTGCAACTTTCAATTCTCCTCTTGGTGAGCTGGCATGAAGAAAGTGATCTGTTGGACTAATATACACTAAAGTATTTAACTGCTAATACATTTGTGTCTCCTTCTAAGGTAAGGGCCTAACAAAAGAGGATGCTGGAATCAGTGAACCTAGGTCCAAGCCCTAGGTCTACCATGTCAGTGGAATGACCTTAACTCAGTGAATTACTTTGAAGTTATATTTCTTTATCTCTAAAATATATGTGATAAAAATCTCTCTCTAAGGTTGTTTTCAAAATTAAATAAGATAATGTTTATGGAAGAACTTTGTAACTATAAAGTTCTAAGAGGGCAAGGTGTGCAATTGGAATCAGAACCTTAACAAATGAGCTTCATGGTGAAATTTCAGACTATCTATGAAAGCTTTGGGCAGGTGGAAGGGCTAAAGGGACATTCTTGTTGGCCCTTCAATCATACCAATAGTAAGTAAAAACCAAGTACATCTATCAGATTTCAATCTGGGTACTTTATAAGGCCATTTCCATTCAATACTGAAAAGGGAGTGTAATTTGAGCAGGTAGATATGGTCATAGGACTTCACTTCACCCATCCACCCAATCTATCTATCAAGATACCTCTGTGCCAACAACAGAGTCAGACAGGGAAGTACAAAGATGAACAAGATACAATCCCTCAAGTAGTCAACTAGGAAGAGAAGGACAAAATAAGAGAAACACAAAAATAAGAGAAGGACAAAATAATTGCCATAGGTTCACAGGAAATAGGTAAGTAGTATGTGCAGGGATGATGGGATGCCTGGAGGGAATAATCAACTCCACTTGAGTCACAAGCGACACCATGCTTGAATTGGGATTTAAAAAGAAATAGGTGTGGGGCACCTGGGTGGCTCAGTCGGTTAAGCTGCTGCCTTCAGCTCAGGTCATGATCCCAGGGTCCTGGGATCGAGTCCCACATCGGGCTCCCTGCTCAGTGGAGAGCCTGCTTCTCCCTCTCCTTCTGCCTGTCACTCTGCCTATTTGTGCTATCTCTCTGTCAAATAAATTAATAAAGCCTTAAAAAAAAGAAAGAAAGAAAGAAATAGGTGTTTTCCAGTCAAAGAAGTGGATGGAGAGAGTGTAGAGTGTTCAACAACATGGATATCTAGGAATCCAGAAACTTTCAGTGTGGCTGGAGCAGAGGTCACAAGACGATCCAAAGCCAGAAACAAGGTAAAGATCACTAAGATCTCAATAATCAATATAAGGAGTTTCGATCTTGTCCTGTAGGACACAAGAGGCCATTAACAATTTTTTCTGGTGAGAAAGTAACACTTTACACTGTGCATTTGGGTAAGGTTAATCTGGAAATGGTATTGAGAATAGACCGCAATTGGGTAACTCCGATTGCAGGAAGGCAATTGCAGCCACCCAGTGACAGAGAATGAGAATTCAATTAAGGTAGTAACAGGGGTAAGGAGGGAAGGGGCATAAAATTCTGATAGTCAAACCCACAGAATTTGTGGGGAAGTGGTGAGACTTTTCTGACTTGAGAGATGGGTGTTTCCATTCACAGAGAGAGGAAATTCAGGAATATTATATTAACTTAAGTTTTGTTCATATTGAGCTAGAAATTATCAGAGGCCATCCAGGTAGAGAGGTTGTCTACTTACTTGAAATTTATGGGTCTAGAACTTTTTCTTATTCAGGTAAAATAATCTAAGGTAGAAATACAGATCTGAGAATCATTAATAGATCGGGGCTAACAGGAATTATGAATTCAGCAACACTTCCCTAAACACTTTCTTTGCTACTACTTTACTTAGCCTAGGTCACTAGGTAAGTAGTAGTCTTACTCAGAACACTTAAAATCAAGGACACTTTAAAGATATGACTTGGTTTATAGCTAAAAAACAGTATTTAATTGAAGTGTTGGTACAGATAACAAAATAACTCCTTCTGAGAGTCATGCCATGGATTTTACTATATTCTGGGTCAAATTAAAAGAGGAAAAAAAAACATTAAATATGGCAAATGATTGTTACATGCAAGACTAGTAAATATAACACGGAAAAGGTTTACTCCAAAGGCTTACTCTTCTGAACTATGTAAATATTTTCTACCCGTTGGTTATAGCACCTTTTATCCTCTTAGACTATAAGAACTTTATACTTTCTCTTCTTAGTTTTAACAACATGCCTGCCAGGTAGGCAAATGGACTAAGACTTGTATCTTCATGGCATAGCTAGAGAAACTAAAACATAAGCAGTAGAAATAAAGTGCATCTGGTTTCCCAGCAGGTCATTAAAGAAGCTGGAAACTGAATACAGATTTCCAAACTCCTGGCTTTCACTCTACATTGTCACCATCAATCACTTTTAGGATGGTACTGCTAGGTAACTGGTATTATTTTCATGGCCCCATATCAGGCGATCCTCTTATATAGAATAAGATACTAATGCAGAGATCACTGGAGGAGTGGGAGCAGAGGTGTGAGCAGGGAATTTTCTCTAAGGCTTTTCAGCGATTTATGTACCATGTTCACCAAATTAAGTGGAGTATTACAGAGTATGCCAAACTAAAAAGAATTTTACACGGGCGCCTGGGTGGCTCAGTGGGTTATAAAGCCTCTGCCTTCGGCTCAGGTCATGATCCCAGGGTCCTGGGATCGAGGCCCGCATCGGGCTCTCTGCTCGGCAGGGAGCCTGCTTCCTCCTCTCTCCTCTCTCTTTGCCTGCCTCTCTGCCTACTTGTGGTCTCTCTCTCTGTGTCAAATAAAAAAAATAAAAATAAAAAAAAAATAAAAAGAATTTTACAAAGTACTTGCAACCTCAAATAGAGAGCCAATGCAAAAGATAATCTATCTTGGTAAAGAGAGTTGTTCTAATCATTACTAAAAAAGAAAGTTTAATGAGGTAGACAAGATGATACAGAGAGCTGGTATGCGACTTGGAAACCTATACCACCAGATCACCAGTGCAAATCTAGTGGAGGCTTGGTGTAAATGGAAGATACTTTGATATAATAGTGTTCTGTTGGCTAGTGTGAAATAACCGATCAGTTTCATGCCACTTCTCACAAGTCAAGAATCTACATCACAAAATAAATAGTACTTCTGACCCTATTAGGACTCTTTGCCCAAGAGAAAAAAATCTGTATGAATAAAGTCTGAATTTTCACCTACCTACCCCTCTCTCCTCCATAAAAGCTGACCACTTTTTCACTGCTCCATCTGAATCAATAACCTCTAGATGGTTGTTATCTCTGTCTGGCAAAGCTTACATGCCACCGTGCAATCTTACTTTCCTTCTGAGATGAACCGCAGAAGTTTCCACGTTTATATGCAATGTTAACTGGTGCAAAGTTCCCAATGTGTTATTAATGGGACAAAAGAAATTTCATTTTAGAGCGATTTTCAAATCTCCCTACAGAAGGACATCTGAAAGTACTTAAGAAACACACTGTATTTCTAGTGGTTGAAAGGGGGAGGGAAAAAAAAAAAACCTCTGTCTTGCTCCATAAAGGTTATTGAAAATACCATGCGATTAATGCTATTTATATGGCGTTGAGCTAAACTCGAAAGGTAACACTTAACCACTCTGTTTACCAAGTTAATCTACCAGATTTGTTTACTTTGTCTGATTTACGAAGACAAATACGTTGAGTGTCTGAAATGTTTTATCTGGCCCTGGGAAAGGAAAACTAAAGGAGTGCTGTGCTTTTATTAATAGATAAGTGCAAACAGGCCCTATCCTATCAAATGAACAGCTAGGACCTTTGGCCACTGTTTACTGAAAATAAAATTAGCCTTGGCTGGCAGGTACTTATCAGATCTGAGAATAATTAACTACTCACATCTGGTACATGTTACTGAAAATGCTAGTGGGAGCCATTAACTTTGGTAAGGGTTATTTTTCCTGAACAGCTAACATCCCCCTAACATTCCATTGGAATGTACTCTTTCTTCCCAAACACACTCACGGCAGCACCAAAAGCAGTTCCACAAGCTGTCTCCCCACTTCAACCCAATAGAAAAACAGTTCTAGAAATTAAAAAAAAAAAAAAATTACTAAGACATGGTTGGTTCCTAGCATACCCTACAATGCTCCCCAATGCGATCGCCTGCCCAGCAAGCACTAGAAGCTTTGCAAACAAACAACGGTCGTTTTAAGTTAATCAATAATAACATTTTGCACTTTAAGTTTTTTTCCTCAAAGAACTTCAAGGAACATCACCAACACAGAATAAAATGAGTGAAGTTTTCACAATTCAAAAGGAGACCCTAGGAACCAACATTCCCTATTATCAGTCAGTTGAAAAGGTGGTAATCAAATTCAGGTACATTGTGCCTAGTTCATTTCTTTTCCATCCTCACAATTCCTTTACTAGGTAATAGTTTTCATGATTTTATTAAAGGAAAGGAAATGCTCCAAGGCATTCATATAAATAAGCAATGCAAAATAAATCATTTTAGATTTATGTCATGGGAGCTAAGAGACAGGAAACTCAAGGGCGCTGCAATTAGCTTGCTGTGAAATTCTAAACAGGTCAAATGACTTGTTTAGTCAAGTGACTTCTCATCTCTCTGCTCTGTAAAACTGGGAATACCGACTTACATAACAAAGCTGTGAGGAGGAGTAAACTTCGGATAGCACCAGGAAAATGCTTGTAAACAGAAAGATAAGAAATTCCAAATCTCCAAGAACATTTCTTCTCGAGAAAAATAGTAGGCCTATATAATAATAAATTATAACACTTTACCCAGCACCATTTATCAAGACAAATTACAGACAAATATTATTGCCTATTGTAATGTGACAAAAGAATTTGCATTTTGGTGATTAAGACTTTGGGTGGTTTGAAAATCAGAAGCTGCCTTATTTCCAAGGAAACTGCAAATTGTATTCTATTAACAATGAACAGATGGCCTACCTGTACACACATACCTTACTAAAATATGCTTGGTGGGTAGACACCAGACACCTCTGTAGATGAGGTCATGAACTAAGAAATAGAGAAGTCTCAGGATACGGAGCCAGTAAATAACGTTTGGGCAACAGAAGGAAGTAGGAGTACTATGTGAGAAAAAAGTTAATACAGGGGAGGGAAGAAAGGCCCCAAAAGAGGGAAGAAACACAGAAGAAATAAAAAACCAATGAGTATTTCCTGGATTAGGCAGTATGGTCTTGTGGAGGAGTGAAGCCAAGCCAGTGGGGATGACAGGCATGAGCTGTGAGGAATCTCAAGTGATCAAGAGAGATGTGAGGAGGGTTTTCCATGTGAGATATCAAAGCAAATAGGAATTATCTGGTTGAAATCAGAGAAAATGTTGATCTCAGTTGGGTCTAATGAGGTTGAAAAGAACCAGAGAGAGGAATGGTTTCTATGTATGTAGTCATGAGGCATCTGGAACATAATACTGAAGATTTATTTGTGTAAAACTAGCAAAATCAGAAAATGCTAAGCCCCAAATCTTCCAAGTCCCATAATAAATTTGATTGCTGGACTTTGAAAGATTTCTTATGTGAATACGATCTGGAGTATCCCCATAATCATTTGATTATTCTACTGGAACACTACTTGCAGTTAACTACAGAAGCAGCTTTCCTAGGATGATTCAGATTTGCATAATTCAGAACTCACCAGCAATCTCAAGGAAGTAGACAGTTCAATCTATTTTAATGTCATTAAATAAGAAGGTTGATTTTTCTGAAGTGTCAAACCCCAAAACTAGCAGCGATAACACATTCAATGACCTTTTCTGCCATCATTATTCTTTTATATAGCACCTATATTCAATCTCTTATTAAATTAAATCTCTTATTTAATCATTAAATCTATTATCATCAGAATTTTTAAAAATGCTTTGGCTGAGAGTTTTAAAAATATTTCCCCTGGTATAGAATCTTCTATTTGAAATGTTTAAAAAGATTCCAAGATAAACTTATATATTTGTTTTAAAAGTATTCAGCATTTGATTTAAAATATCCCTAGGGCACCTGGGTGGCTCAGTGGGTTAAAGCCTCTGCTTTCGGCTCAGGTCATGATCTCAGGGTCCTGGGATCCAGGCCCACATCGGGCTCTCTGCTCAGCAGGGAGCCTGCTTCCTCCTCTGCCTGCCTCTCTGCCTACTTGTAATCTCTCTCCCTGTGTCAAATAAATAAATAAAATCTTAAAAAAAAAAAAAAGAAATATCCCTAGATCTACATTTTGAGGAAAATTTATATGGCTTTGGAACAAAAAATTATGCCTGGGAAGTTAGCTAAAGCCTGCATTAAACAATTTTTTTAAAGGAACATATGTGCTATTTCAATTTACCCATTAAATAAGAGAATGCAGTATTCTAAAATTGGCTGTTATGACAATAAAAGTTTCCCTTAATTGAAAAGTTACTTAATTGTACCTAAAAATTTGAATTATTTCAGTCTTGCTCTTTATTACATCCTTCTTTCAAAATTTATGTTATTACTAATAACCTGGAAATGGAACCCATGAAGCAGGGTGTCTCAACTTCAGCTCTGTTGACATTTTGGGCTGGGTAACTCTGGCTGTCCTGTGACTGCAGGATGGTCTCTCCTCATAGCACCCCTCCAACCACCCTGCACTGTTCTGACAACCAGAAATGGCTCCAGACTTTGTCAAATTTCCTTCGGAGGCAAAATCACCCTGTTGGAAAAGTGCTATAGAGAAAGGGCAGCCATCACATTTTCTTGGAGAAACTTGAGAGGGAGCATGGTATTCCAGGGAGACAAAAAAGGTGTGGAAAAAAGAGCATAGACATTAGAGTTAGGCAGATTTGGGTCAAAATTTGGACTTAATCACTCATTAGTGTATAGCCTTGGGGAACTTAAGTAAGCCTCAACTTTCTCATTAATGAAATGAGAATGACATCCCAATAGACATTTGTCTTTGCCATTCAGCATCTCTTCTGGGGGAGGGAAGCACTTAAGAAGTTCCCCTTCCTTTAGGGGAAAGGGCTTTCCCCCACTCAGTCTAGCCACTGCTCTGGAACTGAGCACTGAACCACACTTGGCCAATGAAATAAATACATCCTACAGGTCTTAATTAATGGTGCAGGGATGGGCATGTGACCCATGCTGGGCAGATTATAACCGATTCTGAAAAGGAAAGGAAAAGGAAAAGGAAAAATTTATTCCCCTTCTGAAGTTTCTAACCTACTAGAGTATAACCCTGAGGCTTCTATGTGGGAAAAGCCAACTGTAGAAAACAGATTCAAAAGATGCAGAGATCGAGCCCTAATGAAATGTGTTAATATGTGAAGTCAGATCTATCCATTAGATTTTCAGTTGTTGGCTAACATATTTCCTCTTATTTTAACTTAGGTCAAAAAACCTCAACAAACCCCAAGCATAAAAAACATGAAAAAAAAATTACATGGGGGTAACATGATAATTAAACTGCTCAAAACCAATGAAAAGAGAAAAACTTAAAAGGAACATGAGGCAGTCTTTTATCATCTGGAACCAAAAGAGTCCTACCTAATAAGTTACTTATCTTAAACAGTTTTTGACAGAACCAAGTAAAATAATGAACACAACAAGCCTATAAATAGCTTCCTTCTCTAATTTATAGAAATAAAAACAAACACAATTACATAAGAGCTCAAAACACAATACAGTGAAGGATCAGAAAATGACTTAGCTTTGAGCTCTTGTCAACAAACTGGTAGACATTCTAAGTATGCTTAAATTCACAGAGCCAAAACTTACTATGCTTTGAGTTACCTACAACCAAGTCAATGAATAGGACATACAGATTCTGGTTTTTCTTTGTTACCATCACTTATAGGTGGCTAACAGAAAGGGCTTGCTTAGAGTATAAAGTTTCCATGGCTTGATTTCTTTTTAATTTTATTTATTTATTTATTTATTTTTATGGCCAGAAGGCTGAAAGAAGGGATTTATAGAGTTAGGGGTTAAATGAAAATAGTAGGACCGGGGCTAGGGTGAAGCAAGGGAGGCACCAACCTCAGATATAAAATCTTAAGAGGCTGCCCAAAACCCAGGAATCAACATAAAATAGTATTTTAATGCAATTTTTTAGAAATCAAAATTAATGCCAAAAATCCATAATGAAGAAAATAGCAGAATTTTAAACAAAGACAGGATCAGTATCACTGAATTTTCATTTTGCCTCAGGATTCAATATGGCTCAGAATGGCGCTGCAAAACAGTAAAACTTCTAAGCTGTAAGAAGCAGAGACATTTCTAGTGTTCACAAATAATATCAAAGGACCTAAATCACATGACAGGCAACCTAACTAAGAACTCTGAATTGAAAGCTAAGGAAGTCAAGTTCAAGTTCCAGTTCTGCCAATTCTAAGGTATATAACTGTACACAATATTTGACCTTTTCTAATCTTTAGTTCTTTCAAACATAAACTGAAAGGACTATATCAGGTAATTATTAAGATCTTTCTTAACTCTAGGGCGCCTGGGTGGCTCAGTGGGTTAAAGCCGCTGCCTTCGGCTCAGGTCATGATCCCAGGGTCCTGGGATCGAGGCCCACATCGGGCTCTCTGCTCGGCAGAGAGCCTGCTTCCTCCTTTCTCCTCTCTCTGCCTGCCTCTCTGCCTACTTGTGATCTCTCTCTCTGTGTCAAATGAATAAAAAAAAAAAAAAAAAAAAAAAAAAAAAAAAAAAAAAGATCTTTCTTAACTCTAAAGTTCGATGATTATATTCTAAATTTGATTTCCTTTGATGCTTAAAAACAAATGATACAGAGTATGTTGTACTTCCAATTCAGCATTTGTGTTATCTAGGAGCTTATGGAATGACAAGCTTTAACCATTAAAGTCTTACTTGTGGAATTAACCCAGGTGGAGGGTGATTTTGTTTGTTTGTTCAATATGAGTGTTTTCACATGTTTCAAATGCTATTCGATTAAAAGATCCTACAATGGAGAAGGTCAGCAGTTTTCTGTCATGAGTATAGGGTAGCATGGTTGATCTGGGTCTCTAGAAGCTAAAATAATCCACAGGCCACCCACTGACAAGCCCATTGAAGCATAAAGTAATCAAGTTAATAAGGGACTATTCATAATTCCCAACAATTTCTAGAAATAGGAAAATGAACATCTAAAATCAATGATGACAAAGAGAAGGTGACAAGTGTCTAAAACAGGCATAAGAAAAAAGTTATCTCTTAACTCTTCTAAAATAGCACATTAAATTAAAAGTTCTAAAAGCAGCAAGTGGTTTAGAAACCACTGGAAATAGAATATAAAAGTTGACTATGAAAAACTAAAATGTCTAAGTTCATGCATTTAAGATTTTTTCAATTTTTTTGGTGAACTCTAAGAAATAAAGTATTCTCCAAGCCTGAGAGATAAAGGACTCAACAGCTTTTTAAAGGCCTTCATAGATAAAAACAGGTGCTATTATTTTTTAAACTTTTTATTATGTAAAATTTCAAACAGACATAAGGTATGTAGGGTAATATAATGATCCCCCATATACTCATTAACTGCTTCAATAATCAACTCATGGCCAATCTTACTGCATCTATAGTCCCACTAATTTCCCCCAATTCTCATAAAGAGCCTTTCACTTTAAGCCCAAAAATAAACAAATCTTTTGGGGCTTCAATTTCCTTGTTTGTAAAACACAGGTAACTATACTAACCTCCTCACCTACAAATAAAGTTATGAAAAATAGCCAAATCCTTCAAGCCTCTTCTAACACTTAACTGTGGTTATTTGAACATAAGAAACAACAAGATAGCAAATGGAATCAACTTGTGTTTAAAAAGTCTTTCTTTTAAGCAGTTCAAAGTGCTTTGGAGAATTTATCTTTCATTCTCCCAGCACCTCTATGTGGTGAATGGAAGTATTATTATTCACCTTTAGCAGATACAAAAATCAAAGAAAAAGGAAATGATTCAAGCCAGATCAAATGAAAAATCATTAGTTAGGTACAAAAATAAGTCCATATTTTGTGATTCTCCATGTTCTGTCACTATAATATGCCACTTCTATCAACATATGTGGGTCAAAATGGTTATTTTCCCTAAATAAAATGGACTTATATTCTATTGAGGAGTTTGTGCTTTTAAAAGAGCAGTGCTATATAATATGTAGGCCTTCGAATATACTGACTTTAAAGCTCACCTTGTAGATTCACACAAGAGCACAATCTTAATTTAGTTGGTTCAGCCTACCTAAAAAAAGACAGTGAGAAGTAAAGGAAGGAAATTAAATACACCTGTGGTTCACTGGAATTGAACAATTATAGCTTGCCATTTCATAGGTTTGAAATTTAAACTATTTACTTGGCAGATGCAAAAATTACTTCAGTATTACACTGGAGAATTAAACCGTTTGGGCCCAGTCCATAGTGCCACAGGCATGGATGATGCAATTTCTAACTCAGTTGCAGAATATTTTTATAGCACTTACCAAGTCATTATAACTTCATATATTTAAGGCACTTTCCTTCCGATTCATACAATGGTCCCTGTTCATTGCATGTAGTCAAAGCAAGTTGGGATGGTGTGGGGGAAGGAAAAAAAAAGGCCACAAAAAAAGTGTGGTGAGAACAGTCTGCATGAACGAGGCTTCCCTAAATGTTGCCTATTATTCATTTCATGGGAAACATCAGGGCAAAGTCTCTTTCTCTAGTTTCTACGGTCTCAAAGACAGCAAGCTGTGACCTGAGCAATGTCTTCTAGGACCATCATAGCAGAGATGACAACTATCTAAACATTCAAATGAATAACTTAAAAGCTTACATAAGGGGATTCTTCTCCAATTACTTTTCTCCTGTTTTGAAATAGTATTAGAGGCCATGACCCATCTAAGACCTGGTTCCCTAAGGCTTTTGACAAGCCAAAGAGAAACCACCAACCAGCCAACAGGTTTAAATTATATTTCTAAACATAATAGTTTGTAACTGCTCGTATTATTGTTTATATTGAGGATGTAGAACTCCTGCGGATTGCTGCTTCTAAAATAAGGCAGAAGACAGACTTAGGCTACAGGAGAAAGGATAGCGAACCAGCAGTTACACCGCCTAGGTTCTCTTCTTTTACCTGCACTAACTGCTTCTACGGGCAAGGCTGATGGGCTTCAGGACAGCATTTTTCTCAACTGCCACATGAAATACATCGTCCAAAGTGGTTTCTAAAATTATTCTTAGTTCTAAAATTTTTTTTAAAGATTTTATTTATTAATATGACACAGAGAGATATCAGATCACAAGTAGGCAGAGAGGCAGGCAGAGAGAGAGAGGAGGATGCAGGCTCCCCGCTGAGCAGAGAGCCCGATGTGGGGCTTGATCCCAGGACCCTGAGCCGAAGGCAGAGGCTTTAACCCACTGAGCCACCCAGGAGCCCCTGGCTCTAAAATTCTTAGACTACTTAATTCCTTACCTTTTATTCTACTACTCTATTTAGTGTTCCCATTTTTCATAATGCCACCCCTTTCATATAATGTGCTTGAAAGTGTTAATCATCGATTGATTGGCTTATAGAAAAAGTTTGAAGCAGAGAAACAGAAGCACTCATATTAAATGAGCTTTTAATCTCACTCTTTTATAGGTACAGTTTAAAAAAAATAAGATTTTCTAGTTCTTCTCTAAATCCCATCTCATCATAAGGGCCATTTTCTGAGATTGAGAAATGGCAGTTTATAAAAGGATAATATATAGATGTCTGGCCTAGCACCTGACACATGATAGAAGCTAGATAAATACTTCGGTACCTCACACTTCTCCCCCAGTTCCCACCTTCCCAACACCACCACCTCCACCTACCACAAGTCTTTTATAAACTGTAATACCTTCTCTCATTTTTTAAAAGATTTTATTTATTTATTTATTTATTTAAGATAGTGCATGAGTCGTGAGGATGGTCAAAGGGAGAGAGAGATACAGACTCCTTGCTGAGCAAGGAGCCCCATGTGGGGCTCAATCCCAGGACCCTGAGATCATGACCTGAGCCAAAGGCAGAAGCTTAACTGACTGAGCCACTCAGGCGCCCTGTGATACATGCAACCAGGTTGAGGACTCAATTCTGAATAAGAGTTTATGCTTATGTAAAAGAGTTCAAAATCTCACCAGAAAAAAAAAAAAAGTATCAAAGTGTCTGTTTTCAAACTGTCAAAAACATGGTGTGCTTCAGTGGCTCAGTCGTTAAGTGTCTGCCTTTGGATCAGGTCATGATCCCAGGGTCCTGGGATCAAGCCCCGCATTGGGCTCCCTGCTCAGTGGGGAGCCTGCTTCTCCCCCTCCCTCTCCTGCTCCCCCCTGCTTGTGTTCCCTCTCTCACTGTCTCTCTGTCAAATAAATAAATAAAATCTTAAAAAAAGAAAAACCTGTCAAAAACAGCCTTGGGTAATTACTAATAAAAGGAAATTTGTTAATAAATGTAAATCATCATAATTCATTATAGCTCAAATATATTTTACATTTTCCCAAATACTTCCTGAATAAATGTCACTTGGTATGCAATGACCTTATGAGAGTGAAATTAAATGTGAATAAACATAGAATATATAATAATAATTTAAAAAATACCTAAGCCTTCTGGGTATATGACATGTACAACTTACCAAACTAAGACCTAAGCAGAGTAAGACATGCTATTGCAAGTTTCAAAAATACCACGAGAAATCGTTTTTCCAAAGTGCTTTCATGACTGAAAAGACGGATTCACCTAAAAGCTGATCATTAGATAAAGGAGAAACCAGTCTTCCCCCACGAAAGGCCATAAGAAAAAGCTAAGACTAGCAATGTAATAGAAAAATATTCTGGAATTTTAAAACTTGAAATACAAAAGCCCTTGTGGAGATGGACTCCCTCCATTCTCCAAGGGCTCTGTCAACATCACCAACCTCAAACACTTGGCTCACAAAAAAATGTGATGACGCAGGAAATTGTCTGGAAACAAACAAATAAACAAAAAAGCATTCTCTCTCCCTGGAACCAGAGCTGCCCCGACAGAGCAGGCAGGCAGCCAGTATGTCAGGGCTTCATTTTAAAGTTGGTTTTAATTGTTTCATTCCAATTCAATAGTCCAAGCCCCTCTTCCAAGAAGTACAAAGGGGTGGGGGGAAGATCTTACAAGATAGTATCTAGCTCTTACTTCACTAGCCCCAATTAAAGTAATTCTAAGTGCTAATTAGCCACATATACTGGGCAGATGAACTCCAAGTCTTTGTGTCTTACTAGTCAAACTTAGAAGGGTCTCTATCTGCTCTGAAGGCCTAGTCAATCTGAAACTCACCCTAGATTCACAGTTGCATTCCAATCACTGCTGTTTATCCAGGAACTTTTCTACTTTTCAAACTATCTATAAAAGGAGAAAGGAGTTGCAGCAACTACCCTATCACATTCCACTTGGATTTTTGCAAACATTTATTGACTTAGCTGACATGATAGGGGCTGTAAGAACTGGAAGGAGATAATCTACATTTCTTTGACTTTTTGATATTTTTTCCCACCACCTTTCTTGCCAAAGATCATTGAGGCTTCCCAGTAAGGCTGAAGGATAGAAGGGAGGGAGGGAGGGAGGAAGGAAAAAGAAAAATAAAAACAAAAATATCACAGCTATTTGCTGATATAAAGAAATTAATACTGTACTATGATACCAACTTGGTTCCCTTTGCATCATTTCCTTTTTACAGAATGGATTCAATGAAACTTATAATTTTAGTGGCTTCTGTATGTCTTTTCCCCGAAATTCAATAAACTACCCATCGATATGGTGGACAATGTATACAAGGCATTTCATTAGGCAGATATTTATGAAGGATCCAAGTAGAATGAAGAATAGATAATGGTAATTCTGAGATGAATTCTTTTTCCAAACTCTCAATCATCATGGATATTTCACTTAGAGACTCCTGTTTTGCTATTGGTCATTTCTAAAATCACCTTTGGAAACTTAAAAGAAGCTCTTTGCTTCTGACCAAGATGGAGTAAGAGGGACCAGATTTACCCTATCACCTAAAATAACCACAAGGTTTTTTAAAAGACAAAACACATGAAACAAACTTTTCTCAAGACACTAAACAATAAGGGGCACATGGGTGGCTTAGTCATTAAGTGTCTGCCTTCAGCTCAGGTCCTGATCCCAGGGTCCTGGGATGGAGCCCTGCATTAGTCTCCCTGCTGGGTGGGAATCCTACTCCTCCCTCTCCCACTCCCCCTGCTTGTGTTCCCTCTCTCACTGTGTTGCTCTCTGTCAAATAAACAATAAAATCTTAAAAAAAAAAAAAGACACTAAACATCAAGCACTAAAGGATGGTGATACCTTAGAAATGAAAAACAAACAAGGAGAGCTTTATGACTCCCCCAACTTACTGCCTTAAAAAAATTTCCAGGCCATGGTGCAGGGAGAGGGAACCAAGGTACAGTTCAGACTCACTGAATTGAGGAGAGGGAGCTGAGGATTTGGAAAGAACAAGGTACTAGCGTCCATAAGCGAGATCTGTGGGGAGTCCCCTCAAATCTTCAGCAGAGTGCTGATTAGTGCAGACATGTGAGGAAACTACTTGAGGCTAGAGAGAGAGTGATGTGAAAGAAGTACAGAGAAGAGTACCTGGCGCTCAGACAGGGCTATTCCCATGAACCAGATTAGAAAACTTTATAATTCATAGAGCACTGGGAAGAGTACACAAAAGTCCTGACTTAATAGTGGAGAATAGTTAGCTTTAAATTAAATGGTTCTGGTCTTGCCAAAACAAATCTTAAAAGCAAGATACAAAAGGATCAAACTATTTCCAAATGACTTAACTGAATCTCAAAACAAAGCTCAAGATTTGTAGGAAGACAAAAAAATACAGTACCCAAGAAGGTAATATTCACAATGTCTGGCATCCAATCAAAGATAACCAGACATGCAAAGAAGCAGGAAAGTAAGACCCATAATGAGGAGAAAAGTCCATAGAAATAGACTCAGAACTGACATAGATGCTAGAATGAGCAGATAAGGACATTAAAATAATTATTATAACTATATTCCCTATATTTCAAAACTCAAGTAGAAATGCTAAAAAAAATCAAATTTCTAGAGATAATAAATACAATGTATGAAACAACAAATACACTGGATGGGACTAAGGTAGACTATGCATTGAAGAACTATAACACACAATAGAAACTAGTAACAATAGAAATAGACAATAACAATTAGGGAATTTGAAAGAATAATAGAAACTATCCAAAATGAAACACAAAGAGAAAAAAAATTAACAAAAATGAAAAGAGCATCAGAGAACTGTTGGACAATTTCAAGTGGCTTCATATATATGTAACAGAAGTCCCTAAAGAAGAAGAGGTAAAGAGAGAAGAAAAAACTATTTGAAAAAATAATGGCCAGGATTTTTCCAGATTTGATGAAAACTATAAATCCACATATCAAAAAGCTTCAACAAAGCCCAAGTATAAAAAAAAACATGAAAAAAATTACATGGAGGTACATGATAATTAAACTGCTCAAAACCAATGAAAAGAGGAAAACATAGAAGGAACATGAGAAAAAAGACATTATGTTCAGAGAAATAAAAGATAAAGAGGAGTAGAGTTTCTCATTGGAAACAATGAGAGTGAAATTTAGTGGAAAAACAACTTTAAAAAACTGAAAGAAAAAACTGCCAACCTAGAATTCTATTCCCAGAAAAACTATCTTTCAAAAACAAAGATAAAATAAAGACCTCTTCTAAAAAAAAGACATGCAAAAGCTGAAATAATTCATCACCAACTGATGTTAACCACAACAGATGATATAATAAGTCCTTCCAGAGAAAGAAAAATAACACGAGGTGGAAATTGGGATCTACCCAAGGGAATAAAGAACAATGGAAATAATAGTTACTCGTAAGTATATCAGATATTTTTATTATTTAAATATGTTTTAAAGATAATTGCTTAAACAAAGCTGTATTGTAGGATTTATAACTTATGTGTAACATATATGTAAGTAAAATGTGCGACAACTAATACAAGGCCACTGTAAGTTTCTTATACTATAAGTAAAGTGGTATAATATCACAAAGATAGACTGTGGTAAGTTAAAGATGTATACTATAAATCCTAAAGAAACCACAAAAATAACTAAACAAAGAGTTATAGCTACTGAGACAACAAAGAAGGTAAAAGGAAATTGTGAAAAAATAGCCCAAAAGAAGACAGGATACAAGGTTAATGTACAAAAGTCGATTGTCTTCTTACATACCAGCAATGAACACAACATTTTACACTAGCATTTAAAAAAGAGAGAGAAATGGGGTGCCCGGGCAGCTCACTGGGTTAAAGCCTCTGCCTTTGGCTCAGATCATGATCTCAGGGTCCTGGGATTGAACCCCGCATCAGGCTGCCAGCTCAGTGGGGAGCCTGCTTCCTCCTCTATCTCTGCCTACTTGTGATCTCTTGCTCTCTGTCAAATAAATAAGATCTTTAAAAATAAATAAAATGAAATAAAAATAAATAAAAATTAAAAAGAGAGTGATAGACACTTAGGTAATAAAGTACATACAGGATCCATATGTGGCAACTATAAAACTCTGATAAGAAAAATCAAAAGAGATCTAAATAAATGGAGAGATATTCGATGTTCACAGATATGCAGATTCACTATTGTTAAGATGTTGGTTCTTGGTTAGTTCTTTATAACTCAATCTATAAATCCAATGCAATCCTAATCAAAATCCTAGCAAGTTACTTTATGAATATGGACAAACTGATTCTAAAGTTTATATCAAAAGGCAAAACACCCATTATAACCAAAACAACATTAAATATGAAAAACAAAGTTGGAGGCCTGAAACTATTGGACTTCAAAACAGTATAAAACTACAGAAATCTGGGGCACCTGGGCAGCTCCATCATTAAGCTTCTGCCTTCAGCTCAGGTCATGACCCAGGGTCCTGGGATAGAGTCCCACATTGGGCTCCCTGCTCTGCAGAAAGCCTGTATCTCCCTCTCCCTCTGTTGCTCCCCTGCTTGTGTGTGCTCTCTCTCTCTTTCTCGCTGTCTCTCTCTGTCAAATAAATAAATGAATAAATAAAAATACATACCTACATATATATATATATAAAATCTTAAAAAAAAAACTAGAGTAATCTGACAGTATGGTATCAGTAACAGAATAAATAACTTGATCAATGGAAAAGAATAGAGTCCAGAAATAGACTCACATAAATATACTTAACTGAATTTTGACACGGGAGCAAAAGCAATTCCATGTAGAATAGTCTTCAAGAAATGATGCTGGAACAACTAGACATTCACATGAAAAAAAAAATGACTCTAGACACTGACTTTACACCCTTCACAATATTATCTCAAGGTGAATGATAGAACTAAATATAAAACACAAAACTAGGGTGCCTGGGTGGCTCAGTCTGTTTAGCGGCTGCCTTTAGCACAGGTCATGATCTCGAGGTCCTGGGATTCGGCCCTGTGTCAGGCTCCCTGCTCAGCAAGGAGTCTGCTTCTCTCTCTCCCTCTGCTCCTCCCCCCTCTTGCACACACTCTCTCTCTCAAATAAACAAATAAAATTTTAAACACACACACACACAAACACACACAATTAGGGGCATCTGAGTGGCTCAGTCGGTTAAGCAGCCAACTCTTGATTTCGGCTTAGGTCATGATCTCTGGGTCCTGGGATGGAGCCCCACATTAGGCTCCATGCTCAGCGAGGAGTCTGCTCGAAGATTCTCTCTCTCCCTCTCTTTCTGCCCTTACTTTGCTCATCCTTTCTCTCTCCCTTTCTCTTTCTAAAACAAATAAATAAATCTTCAAGACACACAAACACACACACACACACAGACACACACAACTATAAAATTTCTAGAATATAACATAGGAGAAGATCTAAGCGACTTTGGGCCAAGCAATGAGTTTTTTGATATAACACCAAAAGCACTATCCATGAAAGAAAACATTGTTAACTTGAACTTCATTAGAGTTAAAAAACTTCAGGGGTGCCTGGGTGGCTCAGTTGGTTGCATGTCTGCCTCTGGCTCAGATCATGTTCCCAGGGTCCTGGGATTGGGCCCCACATCAGGCTCTCTGCTCAGCAGGCTCTGCCCCTCTCCCTGGATCATGCACTCTCCCTCTGACTCTCCCTCGTTCTCTCAAATAAATAAATAATATTTTTTTTAAAAAAGTTACAAAATTCTGCTTTGCAAAAGACACTTATTAAAAGAACAAAAAGACAAGCCACAGACTGGGAGAGAGTATTTGCAAAACACATATTTGATAAAGTATTTGTATCCAAAATAGTCAATTTACTTTAAAACTCAACAATAAGAAAACAAATACTCTCATTTAAAAATAGGTGAGGAAGAGCAAGATGATGGAGGAGTAGGAGACCCAAATTTCATCAGGTCCCAGGAATTCAGCTATATAATCAAACCATTCTGAACACCTATAAACTCAACAGGAGATCGAAGAAAAGAATAGCAGCAATTCTATGAACAGAAGAGCTATCACTTTCTGGAAGGCAGGACGTGCAGAGAAGTGAATCTGAGGCGATTTAAAGGAAGATAGACCACAGGGCGGGAGGGAGCCTCTGTCAGCTGGCTACTGGGAAGTGAGAAAGCAGCAAAGCACAAAATCAGAACTTTTAGAAGTTGGCTCCACTGAGGAACGTCGCTCCAGTGGCAAAGCAGGAGGTAGAACCCTCGCTGGCACAGTGTGGTCTCAGGACCCTTGGGGTCACAGAAAGACCAATGATGCCTAAGTGTGGCAGACCTCGCAGGTATTGGAGTGGGGACGCCAGCTGCAAAGATGGAGCCAGGGAGTGGGCTCTCAGCTCAGGGTTGCCGTAAACTGTGATCTGAGGCACAGTTGAAGCACTACTCTTTGAGCAGGGGCCCCACGAGTGGCAGATCCACAGGGAAGAGCAGCGCAGGAGCACACTGCAGGAATCTGCTGGGTTTGGAAACTACAAATGGGACTGTACATAAGAGATAGAAACACTTGGTCACGGGCCAGGTGATTACGGAGTGTGGCTGGAGACCAGGGAGACAGGTGTGATTGACTGCTTTTCTCTGAGGGCTCACCTGAAGTGGGGGGGTGGGGCAAGCTCTCGGCTACTCTAGGGCCGGAGATTGAGAGGCTACGATCTTCAGTCTCATCCTCCAGAGCTGTATGGAAAACTTTCAGGAAACAAAAGCTACCGAGAGCAAAGCCAAGCAGATTACTTAGCCTGGCTCCTGGCAAGGGCCATGCAATTCCACCTTGAGCAAAGACATTTGAGAATCACTGCAACAGGCCCCTCCTCCAAAAGATCAGCAAGAACATCCAGTCAAGACGAAGTTCACTGATCAATGAGAACTGCAAAACTCCAGAGCTAGGGGACTACAACACACAGAATTCATGGCTTTGTTTCCCATGATTTTTTAGTCTTTCAAAGTTAAATTTTTAAAATCTTCTCTTTTTTTCTATTCTTTTTAATTTTTCCTTTTTCCTTTATTAACCACCCAACATCATATCTTATCAATACCTTTTTAAATCTTTTTTAATTTTCATTTTTACAGTCCTATTCTATCCCTTTATGGTATTTAACCTTATTTTCTGTATATATATATAAGTTTTCCTTTCTTTAAAATTTTGGGATACAGTTTCTTCTAATAGACTAAAATATACCCTAAATCTAGTGTATGGCTTTGTTCTAGTCTCCCACCTGAACACATTCTCTCCTTTTTTTTTTAATTTTTTTCTTTTTCAACCAATTTATCTTATCAATTCCTTTTTTAAAATCTGTTTTAATTTTCATCTTTAGTCATATTCCATCCCTTCATCGTATTTACCTTTCTTTTTGTATATATATGTTTTTCTTTCTTTAAAATTTTGGGAGACAGTCTCTTCTAACAGACAAAAATACACCCAAAATCAAGTGTGTGGCTCCGTTCTATTCACCAGCCTGATTTTTTTTTCCTTTTTTTTCCTCTCCAGTTTCGTGTCTCTTCTGATTTGTTTAGAGTATATTTTTTCTGGGGTCGTTGTTACCCTTTCAGCATTTTGTCCTCTCATTCATCTATTCTTCTCTAGACAAAATGACAAAGCGGAAAAACTCACCTCAGAAAAAAGAACAAGAGGCAATACCGAATGTTAGGGACCTAATCAATATGGACATTAGTAAAATGTCAGAACTAGAATTCAGAATGACAATAATAAAGATACAAGTGGGGCTTGAAAAAGCATAGAAGATACTAGAGAATCCCTTTTTGGAGAAATAAAAGAACTAAATCTAACCAAATTGAAATTTTAAAAAGCTATTAATGAGGTACAATAAAAAATGGAGGCTCTTACTGCTAGGAAAATGAGGCAGAAGAGAGAATTGGTGATATAGAGACCAAATGATGAAGAACAAAGAATCTGAGAAAAAGAGAAATAAACAACTGGATCGAGAGTAGAGGGGAGAATTCGAGAGATAAGTGATACCATAAGATGAAACAACATTAGAATAATTGGGATCTCAGAAGAAGAAGAAGAAGAGAGAGGGGGGCAGAAGGTATATTGGAGCAAATTATAGTGGAGAATTTCCCTAACTTGGCGAAGGGAATAAGCATCAAAATCCAGAAGGCATAGAGAACCCCCCTCAAAATCAACAAAAATACGTCAACACCCTGTCATCTAATACTAAAACTTACAAGTCTCAGTCACAAAGAGAAAATCCTGAAAGCAGCTCAGGACAAGAGGTTTGTAATCTGTAATGATAGAAATATTAGATAGGCATCAGACTTATCCACAGAGACCTGGCAGGCCAAAAGGGCTGGCATGATATATTCAGAGCACTAAACGAGAAAAATATACAGCCAAGAATACTATATCCAGCTAGGCTGTCACTGAAAACAGAAGGAGAGATAAAAAGCTTCCAGGACAAACAAAAATTAAATGAATCCGCAAACACCAAACCAGCCCTATAGGAAATATTGAAAGCAAAGAGAGAGCCTAAAAGTAACAGACCAGAAAGGAACAGAGACAATATACAGTAACACTCACCTTACAAGCAATACAATGGCACTAAATTCATATCTTTCAAAGTTACCCTGAATGTAAATGGGTTAAATGCCCCCAATCAAAAGACGCAGGGTATCAGAATGGATAAAAAAAATAAGACCCATAGATATGCTGTCTGCAAGAGACTCATTTTAGACCCAAAGACACCTCCAGATTTAAAGTGAGGGGGTGGAAAACCATTTATCATGCTAATGGAAATCAAAAGAAAGCTGAGGTTGCAATTCTTTTATCAGAAAAAATAGATTTTAAACCAAAGACTATAATAAGAGATGAGGAAGGACACTATATCATACTTAAAAGGTCTGTCCAACAAGAAGATCTAACAATTGTAAATATCTATGCCCCTAACATGGGAGCAGCCAATTATATAAACCAATTAATAACAAAATCAAAGAAACACATCGACAATAATACAGTAATAGTAGGGGACTTTAACACCCCACTCACCGAATTGGACAGATCATCTAAGCAAAAGATCAACAAGGAAATAAAGGCTTTAAATGACACACTGGACCAGATGGACATCACAGGTTTATTCAGAACATTCCATCCCAAAGCACCAGAACACACATTCTTCTCTAGTGCACATGGAACATTCTCCAGAATAGATCACATCCTGGGTCACAAATCAGATCTCAACTGGTATCAAAAGATTGGGATTAATAAAATCATGAATGAAAGAGGAGAGATCACAACCAACACCAAAGAAATATAATTATAAGAACATAGTATGAGCAACTATACGCTGGCAAATTAGACAATCTGGAAGAAATGGATACATTCCTGAGACTATAAACTAACAAAACTGAACCAGGAAGAAATAGAAAACCTGAACAGACCCATAACCAGTAAGGAAACTAAAGCAGGCATCAAAAACCTCACAACAAACAAGAGTCCAGGGCCAGATGGCTTTCCAGAGGACTTCTACCAAAGATTTAAAGAAGAATTAATACCTATTCTCCTGAAACTGTTCCAAAAAATAGAAATGGAAGGAAAATTTCCAAACTCATTTTATGAGACCAGCATTACCTTAATCCCAAAACAAGACAAAGACCCCACAAAAAGAAAAATTACAGACCAATATCCTTGATGAACACGGATGCAAAAATTCTCACCAAAATACTAGTTGATAGGATCCAACAGTACATTAAAAGGATTATTCACCACGACCAAATGGGATTTATTCCTGGGCTGCAAGGTTGGTTCAACATCTGTGAATCAATCAATGTGATACAATACATTAATAAAAGAAAGAACAAGAACCATATGATACTCTCAATAGGTGCTGAAGAAGGATTTGCCAAAGTACAGCATTCTTCCTTGACCAGTGTAGGGATAAAAGGTACATACCTCAATATCATCAAAGCCATCTATCAAAAACCCACAGCAAATATAATTCTCAATGGGGAAAAACTGAGAGCTTTTCCCCTAAGGTCAGAACACGGCAGGGATGTCCACTATCACCACTGCTATTTAACATAGTACTAGAAGTCCTAGCCTCAGCAATCAGACAACAAAAAGAAATAAAAGGCATCCGAATTGGCAAAGACAAAGGCAAACTCTCACTCTTTGCAGATGATATGATACCTTATATGGAAAACCCAAAAGACTCCACTCCAAAACTGCTAGAACTCATTCAGGAATTCAGTAAAGTGTCAGGATATAAAATCAATCACTTGCATTTCTATACACCAACAACAAGACAGAAAAAAGAGAAATTAAGGAGTTGATCCCATTTACAATAGCACCCAAAACCCTAATATACCTAGGAATAAATCTAACCAAAGATGTAAAGAATCTGTACTCAGAAAACTATAGACTACTGATGAAAGGAAGACACAAAGAAGTGGAAAAACGTTCCATGCTCATGGATTGGAAGAACAAATATTGTGAAACTGTCCATTCTATCTAAAGCAATCTACACATTTAATGCAATCCCTATCAAAATACCATCAACTTTTTTCAAAGAAATGTAACAAATAATCCTAAAACTTATATGGAACTAGAAAAGACCCTGAATAGCTAGAGGAATGTTGAACAAGAAAATCAAAGCTGATGGCATCACAATTCCAGACTTCAAGCTCTATCACAAAGATGTAATCATCAAGTCAGTGATGTACTGGCACAAAAGCAGACACATAGGTCAATGGAATAGAACAGAGAACCCAGAAATGGATCCTCAACTCTATGATCAACTAATCTTCAACAAAGCAGGAAAGAATGTCCAATGGAAAAAAGAAAGTCTCTTCAACAAATGGTGTTGGGAAAATTGGACAGCCACGTGCATAAGAATGAAACTCGACCATTTCCTTATACCACACACAAAAATAGACTCAAAATGGATGAAAGACCTCAATGAGAGACAGGAATCCATCANAAGTTCAAAATGGATGAAAGACCTCAATGAGAGACAGGAATCCATCAAAATCCTTGAGGACAACACAGGCAGCAACCTCTTCAACCTCAGCTGCAGCAACTTCTTCCTAGAAACATCACCAAAGGCAAGGGAAGCAAGGACAAAATGAACTATTGGGACTTCATCAACATCAAAAGCTTTTGCACAGCAAAGGAAACAGTCAACAAAACCAAAAGACAACCAGCAGAATGGGAGAGGATATTTGCAAATGACATATCAGATAAAGGGCTACTATTGAAAATGTATAAAGAATTTATCAAACTCAAACCCAAAAAACAAATAATCCAATCAAGAAATGGGCAGAAGACATGGACAGACATTTCTCCAAAAGAAGACAACCAAATGGCCAACAGACATGTGAAAAAGTGCTCAACATCACCTGGCATCAGGAAAATACAAATCAAAACCACAGTGAGATACCACCTCACACCAGTCAGAATGGCTAAAATTAACAAGTCAGGTAATGACAGATGTTGGCGAGGATGCAGAGAAAGGGGAACCCTCCTACACAGTTGGTGGGAATCCAAGCTGATACAGCCACTCTGGAAAACAGTATGGAGGTTCCTCAAAAAGTTGAAAATAGAACTACCCTACAACCCAGCAATCGTACTACTGGGTATTACCCTAAAGTTACAAATGTAGTGATCTGAAGGGGCAGGTGCACCCGAATGTTTATGGCAGCAATGTCCACAATAGCCAAACTATGGAAAGAGCCTAGATGTTCATCAATAGATGAATGGATAAAGAAGATTTTATATATATATATATATGTGTGTGTGTGTGTGTGTGTGTGTGTGTGTGTGTGTGTGTGTGTATAATGTGTGTGTATATATANATACACATATATAGATGTGTATATATATATATAGATGTGTGTATATATACATACATACATACATACACACACAATGGAATATTATGCAGCCAACAAAAAATGAAATCTTGCCATTTGCAACAACGTGGATGGAACTAGAGGCTACTAGGTTAAGAGAAATAATTCGGGGCGCCTGGGTGGCTCAGTGAGTTAAAGCCGCTGCCTTCGGCTCAGGTCATGATCCCAGGGTCCTGGGATCGAGGCCCACATCGGGCTCTCTGCTCAGCGGGGAGCCTGCTTCCTCCTCTCTCCTCTCTCTCTGCCTGCCTCTCTGCCTACTTGTAATCTCTCTCTCTGTGTCAAATGAATAAATAAAATCTTTTTAAAAAATTAAAAAATAAATTAAAAAAAGAAATAATTCGATCAGAGAAAGACAATTATCATATGATCTCACTGATATGAGGAATTTGAGAAATAAAACAGAGGGAAAAATGAAACAAGATAAAACCAGAGAGGGAGACAAACCATAAGAGACTCTTAATCTCAGGAAACAACTGAGGGCTGCTGGAAGGGAGGACGGGGAAGGATGGGATGACTGGGAGATGGACACTGGGGAGGGTATGTGCTATGATGAGTGCTGTGAATTGTGTAAGACTGATGAATCACAGACCTGTACCCCTGAAACAAATAATACATGTTAATTTTTAAAAATCCTTAATACATTTCCATGTTAAAAAAAAATTTTTTTTAAATAGGTGAAAGATCTGAAGAGATCTCACCAAAGCAGATATACAGAGGACAAATAAATATATGAGAAGATGTTTAACCTCATGTCATTATTAGAGAACTGCGAATTAAAACAATGAGATACCACTATACATCTACAGCTGAAATTCAAAGCACTTAAAATCCTCAAACACTGGTGAAGCAACAAGAACTCTAGTTCAGGGGCACCTGGGTGGCTCAGTCATTAAGCATCTGCCTTCGGCTCAGGTCATGATCCCAGGGTCCTGGGATGAGTCCCATATCAGGCTCTCTGGTTGGCTGGAAGCCCGCTTCTCTCTCTCCCACTACCCCTGCTTGTGTTCCCTCTCTCGCTGCATCTTTCTCTGTCAAATAAATAAATAAAATCTTAAAAAAAAAAAAAAGAAAAAGAACTCTAGTTCATTGCTGGTGGGAATAAAAAATGGTACAGTCACTTTGGAAGACATTTTGGCAGTCTTACAAAGCTAAACATACACTATCCTATGTTCTAGCCATTCTATTCATGAGAAAAGAAAGCATACCTATATTCAACAACTTAGAGTCAAATGTTCATAGCGGCAGCCATAAACTGGAAATAACCCAAAATGTCTATCAGTAGGTGAGCAGATAAGCTGTGGTATATACATACAATGGAATACTATTTAACAATAAAAAGGAATGAAGTATTGGTACATATAACACCATGGATGAATCTCAAAATAATTAAGCTGAGTGAAAAAACCAGACCAAAAAGAGTTTATGCCGTATGATTTCATTTATATAAAACTCTAAAAAATGCAAACAAATCTTTAGTGACAAAACAGATCAGTGGTTTGAGTGAGGAGGTTAAGATGGAGAGGGATGGGAAAGATGGATTAACAGCCATATGGAAACTTTTGGGGATGAAGGATATGTTCATTATCTTGATTGTGACGATGATTTCCTGGGTGTATACCTATGTTAAAACGTACCAAATTGTGCTAAAGATGTGCTATTTATTGGATGTCAATTATGACTCAATAAAGCTGTTAAAAAATTTTTTTAAATCTCCCAATTTTGGTCTCATGTTTCACTCTTTATTCACAATTCCTTTCTGCTGGATTGTAAGTCTCTGACTACAATAGTCAATTGTTTAAAATATAAAGAACTACTTCTTCATTCCCATTAAACAGAAAATACTTAATAAAAACCTAATGCATGTAAGTCAGTAGACTGAGCACTTGAAAGGGATACAATCAGATAATACTGGGATAGATGTCAGAATACAAGGAATAAGTACTACTAAGGATGATAAAGTGTAGTGGCAGGTATAGTTTACTTTGATAGAGTATAAAAAGGCTCAGAAAATGATTAAACAGGAAGGCAAATTTTAGTTCATGGAGAGCCCTTGCCAGAAAGCTTTAAAAAATGGCAAGGTTAATATGTCAGAATTTCAAGAACACGAAAGAGCCCAAACACAAGTTCTTAAAGTAAAATTCTTTTATAATCTTCTCATTTATTAAACGGTAGTATATTAAACCTCAATGGGAGGACATCAGATTAGGGAAAAGCTTATTTTGAAGACACATTTACTTATAGTATTTTTTTCTGTATGAAAACTATGGGAATACATAGTCTCAGTATCAACTAATTGAACTATGTCTACTGAATTTATAGACTTCAGTTGATTGTTCTCAAATTTATCAACTTTGGCACTCTTCCCTCAAAGGCCAGGAATCTCTGGCTGTTATGCCTCAAGTGGAATAAGACTCCTAGAGAAATTCTTTTGCTACCACAACTATTTCAGTGCGGTTAAGTGGTGAGCCCCAGTGCTTGCCAAATTCCTCTGGTTCGATCCCATCTAGATGAACCCAAACTATAGCAAAATAGCACCTTCTACTTCCTGGCCATATCTGATTGTCCAATATTCTTCTAAAATCATGCATAATTTTTATCTATAAGAAACTACTTGCCCAAGGCTTTTAATCTAATATGGGACATTAGGTACAAACAGGCACAAGGAACGACCATTTAATTCTTAATCACTGCTACATTCTCTTTCCCTTTCATCTTACTAAAAAAGTAATCAAGAAAACCCTAAGAGTGTTTACACCTTTTACGTGTCTAATCATAGCTATGGACCAGATTATACAAGCTTGAAAGTCCCTTGGCAATCAAGAGTTCCATAAGGAGGACCCCACCATGTGCAAAGCACAAAGCTTCTCTCTCTGGTTCTCTTGATGTCTGTGTAAAATCTAAGCCAAAGCTCCTTCTCCCGAGCCCTCTCTTTATTACAGAAGTAAAATTCTTTCTGTCTAGTTTCTCAAAGTCCTTCTATCCACTTCAAGTTTAAGTGAATTCCAGTCAACCAACGACATCTATGCAATCCAAGAGGCCCTCAACTGAAATTCCCCTGAATCATTAATTCTGAAGGTTCTAAACCTTCTTTTGCTGCTTCTGGACTTTGTTAATTCAAACTTAGCTTTTGTTTTCTAACTCATTCCTTCTCTCCATACTACTGGGTTCAGACAAGGTAGTTCTGCTTTGTTTTAACAGAACAATCTTGGGCCCCCTTTGTGTCGAAAGTAAGATAACTTATTTTCTTTATTTATTTTTTTAAGTAGGCTCCCCACTTGGCATGGAGCCCAACATGGGCCTTGAACTCCTGACCCTGAGATCAAGACCTGAGCTGAGACCAAGAGTCAGACACTTAACCGAATGAGCCACCAGGTACCCCCGTAAGATAACTTCTACCTCTACTCCAAACAGGTACATATAATTTTAGACTAAAGCCATTCACTACACAGTTCAATGAGTTTCAGCATAACACTGAGGATCTCAAACTTCTCAAAAATATGAATATAACGTTCTATATAGATTATATTTTAGGTTTATATCCTAGTGTTTAGCTAAAAAAAAAAAAAAAAAGCAGGGGGTAAAACCAAGTATACTCCAGATGTCTTCTTTGGGTGAGTTCAACTTGTACAAAAATTTTTGGACAAGATACACTGCCACTAAGTACAGATGAAAGCCATAAAGAAAAGGGAAATGCATGAATCACAGTCATGGTATAAATAACTTGCAGGAATTCATTTCCAGATAACTCACTTCATTCATACTTCAATGCTGAGTTTAGGAGAATACTATTGAATAAGAGAGGGTCAGAACAGCCATTTATAAAATACCTCTTTTAAATTATTATTTGTACATATAACGTTTTCCTATGATCAGATTTTTGTAACAATAATAATTTATTGAACGTATGTATAACAGGCACTTTATACAGATTGTACATTCCAATACTCATAATAACCCTAACATATTATTGTTATTATTCCCGTATTAAAGAGGAAGAAAGAGTCCCCAGAAGTTTAGTTACTGGCCCAATTTACCCTGCCAGTAGGTGGAGAACAAGATACTCAAACCCAAATGTGCTCCAAAACCTGTGCCCTTTCTAGTAGGACACACTCACTTGCTGTTGAAGTACTTACTACTAGTCTAGTGCGTTGGAAAATTCCTGACACGGGCAGCCTGGCGTAGTATAGCAGAAAAACACTTATGAGTCCAGGCTATACCAGGTATGTGACCTTGGCCTAATCATGTCCCTTTTGTAGACTTTCTTCTTGTCATCTATAAAGTGAAGAGTTTGGATAGTTAACATCTAGGGAACTTCCAGCCACAGTGCACAAAAAAATATGAACTGGGGGGAAAGGATGAGTAACAGAGGGTTACTTGGGTATTAGGATCAATATAGCCAAGCAAGTCCAGGACTAAGGAAAACAGACAGGCAGAAATGAAAGGAAAATATAGTAGTATTGTATTCCCTTTATGAATAAAAAGACTTTCTATAGTATGTATAAAGTTAAACAAGATCCTATCACCAAAAAAGGTGCTCAGACTCATGGTTTGAATTTAACATCAATTAACATTTAAATTATTTGAAATAAAATAGAAAATACATACAGACATGAGAAACCATCAGACAAACCCACATACAGATACACTTTGAATTTTGTTTTTTTCAAAAGGTTCTGAAGACTACGTGGGCTTCCTCTTATATAAAAATGGTATGAACTGGCAAGCCAGGCATGGGGCAAGAGACTTGATGGAGTTTCTTGAAAGAGTGGCAGAGAAGAACAGCCCCCTGTGTCTAAAAGAACTCTATTCATGAACAAAGGAGAGATGTTGTACTACAAAAGACAATGACTGTATAGGATTTTTGTTTTGTTTTGCTTCTAACATTCATGCCAGCAAAGTCAGTCTGTGCACAGTGGAACAATTTAAAACCTTCAGTAATACATGGCTTCTCCTTATATTCAGCCAAGATTCTTCAATAAGATTTCCTGATTCTTCCCTGGTTTTCTAAAATGATGAGAACCAAGTGCCTCTTTGCTCAGCTGCCATCACTAAGAGCCAATATGAGATGTATGCAGACAAGCTCCGTGGGAAAGTAGCACAGGCCAGAGGTGAAAGGACACCAGAGCTAGCTCTCTACCAGCTGGGGCCTGACAGCAGACGGCCAAGAGCTCTCTGGGCTTTGGGAGACCTAATGGCTTGGGATATACTGTCAGAGACGAGAAGGGGTCAAATTTCTAGGCTTGTGAGAGAGTACAGAGGCTCTGGTTATCCATCTTCAGCTCTCTCAATAGATAAATATGTTTTATGTGGAAAAAGATAAAAATAAATAAAAGACAATGAGCAGCCTGGCAAAGGAACCTAAGACAAACCAAATCTTCCACAGGATGTTCGCAGACCAAAAGGCTGAGGAATGTAGAAGGGGGATAAACCTCCCCAAAGAGGAAAGGGGGGGTGGAAATTAAAGCCATCAGTTCTGACATTTGCCAAGGAACGAGAGTGAAAACACTGCTCGAACTGCCTAAAAACCAGGTAAAAGTGACTTGGTTCAGACTGAGTCTACACACCCTAAAAACACCCCACCACCGAGGCCGCCACCCCTGCACCTCCCCTGAAGACTGCAGCTGCTTCCCAAAGCCCCGGAGAGCAACAGGCGGAATATAGTGACAGCTGGAAGGAAGGGGATTAGGCGCGGACTTGGCATACACAGAAGTACAGCCAAAAGGCACAAATATGAAGAGAGAGAGACAATTTTCCTGTGCGGTTTGTGTGTGTGGTATGGGGGGAGCTCAGAATACAAGCTAGCCAAAGTTCTGGTCTTGATTGCCTGAAGGATTTGGCAGGCTCAGCCTTTCTCATGGCAGGCGGGCCAGGAAATGAAGCTTTCAGCTGTCTGCTTCAATGTTTTCCTCACTGTCACCATTTTCATGTTTGGCCCCTGGCTCGTTTGTATTTTCTTCTTC
This sequence comes from Ailurus styani, assembly GCA_002007465.1. Taxonomy (NCBI): domain Eukaryota; kingdom Metazoa; phylum Chordata; class Mammalia; order Carnivora; family Ailuridae; genus Ailurus; species Ailurus styani. The sequence goes on along the minus strand of LNAC01000027.1, from coordinate 4,092,464 downwards.
TTTGGGGATTAGCACGTAAGTGTGGACAAAATCCATTTTGGTTATTCAAGACTGTGTCATTTCCTCCCACACCATATTTGTCAACTAGGGACTTCAAGAACATGAAATTCTGAAAGAGTACAAAACAAACCATAGAATTAGATGATCTGAAAGGGACCTTGGAGGCCATCTAATCCAGCCTCATTTTACAGATGGGGAAACTAATAGCACCTAATTTAAGAGAAGTAAGGTGATCTACTGAAATCACACTGATATTTAGAGAGTAGCAAAGTTGGGACAAGCATCCAGCTCTCCCATTCCCATCCAGCCAAGTGCCCTGTTCACAGAAAGCTGTGCTCCTTTAGGATACATCCCAGATAACATGCTAACCTCCCTGCACCCATCCCTTTTTTAATGAGGACTTAATAAGAATCATGATGCTTTTTCCCTCCCTCTCCCTTCTCCCTCCTCTGCTTTCTGATCAAAAATTCACACATAGGTTTGGTAAGCAATTATTGAAAATGTTAGGTCTCAAGAAAAAGAAAGTTGGCTATTGATATAACTAATAGGACTCTGAGAAGATGCTACCTACAACCAAGCAGAATGCATGTCACTAAAAATGGGCTTCTTCAACTTAGGTGTTGACTTAGATGTTGACCCCCATGAGGGTCATGTATAATTGCCACTATTATTAAATCATGAAGATAGTGCTGCTACCCAAATAAACTGTGGCCTCAGTGTAGCCTGCCATGCTGATTTATAAGGTAGCAGATTAATTTCAGGTCTTAGAGATAATTTAAATTAAGCAACTATTTTATTTTGTTTAAAGATTCTATTGATTTGAGAGAGAGAGAGAGAGAGAGAGAGAGAGAGAGCACAAGCAGGGGGTGGGGAGGGAGAGAAGCAGACTCCCCACTGAGCAGGGAGCCAAACACAGGGCTAGATCACAGGACCCCAGCATCATGACCTGAGCCGAAGGTGGACTTAAGCAGGTATTTTAAAAAGTAGTATTTCTAGCTCAAGGAACAAATTTTAAGATCAAAAGGTAATATTTTCACTTGAAAGAAAAAACTAAAAAATAATGAAATGTTACTTATGAAAGAATTGAACTTATATACAAAAATGATTTCACAATTTGCCCTTTTGCCAATAGAAATAATTTGATATTGAGGAAAAATAGGTTAAATTGTTTAATTTTTTTATTTTAATTTTTAAATTCCAGCATAGTTAACGGGATTATAGTAGTTTCAGGTATATAACATAGTAATTCAACAATTCTGTACATTACTCAGTGCTCATCTTGATAAGTGTACTCTTAAACCCCTTCAAGAAATAGGTGACTCTTAAGGGCTTAAAAGATTTGGACTCTGTGAAGTTTTTAAGTGTGAAGGGGAAAGTTGGTTTACATGTAAGGTCATAACTAAGCAGTCAATTAAGTTTTATCAAATTATGGCTGGTTTGACGACAAATATTTTTCAGTACTATAGAAACCATTTTATATGACATTTTTAAAAAACTTCACCTCTCTTTGCCATGTCTACTGCAAGAATGGAGACCATTTCTCAAGACTGTGGACATTCCAGAAAATGGCAACATGACTCTGAAGAGACGCACAGACACTATGTAGGGGCCCCGAGGAGGCCTGTGGAGGAACCACAGTCACAGAAGTAGAGAACTCCAGCTCCATGGAAAGAAAAATACCTGCAGGGTACCTCAAGTCCAGAGAGATGAGCTAATTCTTGAAGGAAACAACACCAAACTTGTGTCAAATTCAGCTGCTCTGACACAGTAAGTCACAATAGTTAAAAAAAAAGTATCATAAAATTGGAGGATGGTAGCTACATCTTTGAAAAATAAATAGTTAGGGGCACCTGGATGGCTCAGTCAGTTAAGCGTCTGCCTTGGGCTCAGGTCAGGATCCTAGGCTCTTGGGATCGAGCCTCCTCAGGAATTCTTCTTCTCCCTCTCCCACTCCCTGCTGCTCCCCCTGCTTGTGCTCTCCCTCTCTCTCTCTCTCTCACTCTGTCAAATAAATAAATAAAATCTTAAAAAAGAAAGAAAGAAAGAAAGAAAGAAAGAAAGAAAGAAAGAAAGAAAGAAAGAAAGAAAGAAAAAGAAAGAAAAAGAAATAGTTCAACGTGCTGATGAATAAGATGTATAAGCTGTGCAACTAGAGAAACAAGATGCTGGGTAATTCCTACAGAAAAATGACATCATTGTTGTGTCAAAGTAAGATTATTTAATAAAGAGTACTCAAACACATTATATAGCAAAAGACAAAGACTTAAAACGAAACAAATACCTTTAAGGTACTAACCAAACCTAAGAGAACATGGTAACTTTCAGAGTTGTCACAGGAGCTTTGTCTCCCTATATTTATTTATTTAATTAATTATCTTTTTTTTTTTTTAAGATTTTATTTATTTATTTGACAGGGAGAGAGAGATCACAAGTAGGCAGAGAGGCAGGCAGAGGGAGAGGGGGAAACAGGCTCCGTGATGAGCAGAGAGCCCACGTCGGGCTCGATTCGAGGACCCTGAGATCATGACCTGAGCCAAAGGCAGAGGCTTAACCCACTGAGCCACCCAGGCCCCCCAATTATTATTATTTTTTAAATATTTTATTCCTTTATTTGACACAGAGAGAGAGAGCACAAGCGGGGTGAGGGAGTGCACAGAGGGAGAGGGAGAAGCAGGCTCCCTACGGAGCAGGGAGCCCGACATGGGGCTCGATTCCAGGATCCTGAGATTATGACCTGAGCCAAAGGCAGATGCTTAACTGACTGAGCCACCCCGGTGCCCTGTTTCCCCATATTTATACAGAGGGTTAACTGTATGCAAGGCATTTTGCTAGGTGCTGTAGTAGAGGCAACGATGAATAAACTGGTCTCTCCCATCAGGGAATTTATCATCTCACTTTACCTCATGTTTCTTCCAGGAAATGAGAAAGGTCTAGGGCAGCAGTTCTCAAATCTTTTCGTTTGGAGACCCATTCACACTCTTAATTACTACTAAGGACTCAGAGTTTTTATTTTTAAGGGATATGTTTACCATATTAGAAATGAAAACTGATGAATTTCTAAAGCACTTATTTGTTAATCCATTTAAAAATAACACTAATAAACCCATAACATCTTAACATAAATAACATTTTTATGAAAAATAACTATTTTCTAAAACAGAATAATTTGATGAGAAGAATGGTATTTTTACGTTTTTACAAATCTCTTTAATGTCGGGCTTAATAGATGACAGCTAGATTCTGGCACATGGTTCTTCACTCAAGGTGTTATAATACCATACTTCACGGGTCCCCTAGAAAGTTCCACTGTATACTTGTGAGAAAATGAAAATGAATAAGCAAAATAGAATGTCTTAATATTACAGTGAAACTACTTAGACCCCACAGAGCCCTTGAAAAAAATCTCCTGGGACTCCCCCCCGCCCCCACTCCCTGACCCCGCCCCAGAATCTCAGACTTCATTCTAAGAACCACTGGTCAATAGCAATAAAGTAATGTTCAAAACTGGGTAAATTAAGCGTGTGAATTCAAGCTTACTTTACTTGAGGTTTTAACTTAGGGACATCTTATTGTAACAGAGTTCATTATTTAGCCTACTAATTCTAAGGTGAGACTTGTTTTCTCGTAAGTGAGAGAATCCCGGTTGCACAATGGGTCTGCTCTCTCTGGCACTGTCAAGATGCCCTCCTCAAAAGGCTTGGGCTGGGTGGAGGTTGGCACAATGATGAAGGGACCCATGTACTCCCTTTGCCTAGGGCAGTCCTGGTTTTGTCCTATTGTCCCAGAGTCCTCAGTAGAACCCCTTCACTCTGAAAAGCATTCTAGTTTGGATGATTAATTCTACAGTCACCTTGACAATGCCTTGCAAAAGCAGTGCTAGCACTCTGCTTCTTCCCACTGTGTGGACAGGTCTAAAAGAAGCCACATTGGGTTTGATGCACAGTAATATTCCACCTGCCTCTTCTCCTAAAAGACAGCCAATCAAGGGAGAAAATTCCTCATGATCTCTTGGTTCTGTGTCTTCTCTTGCTTTCTTACACTGCTGACAGCAACCATTCTTGACAGTCCTCTATGACAGCATGTGCTGTTCATTATTTTGCTACGCACCTAGTTCAGAGTTTGAACTATAGGATGTGACTCTTGTCCAGCTGCTTCAAATTGGTTGGAATATAACCTATAGATTGAGGGCTACAAATTAACCAGACTGGGTTAACCACGAGGCTAATAAAACACTAGGCAAAACCTAGTGTATGGATTCACTCCCTAACCAGAAATTGAGGCTATTCGGTAAGACAAGTGACTTCTTTGAAAAAGTATTAAATCTACCAGGCCTAACTCCATGAGCATGGCAGGAGGGATGAAGAGGACTGGAAAAGAAATGCTGTAAATTTTGATTAGGGAACCTTGAAACTGACACGAATTTGGCTTTGCATCCCCAAGTGGCAGAGAAACCTCAGCGGTCATCCGGTGCTTTTAGAGAGTAGGGTAAAATTATAAGAACATTTTTATGAGTTGTGGCTGGCAAGCCCTGGCCTGTTAAAACTCTTTAAAAACCAATGCCTTGGTGGAGGTAACATTTACTGTTTACTGTAGCTCTGGTTGTTAGGGGTTATGGCTAAGGTCCCTGTTTTCCATGACATCAGCAGCATTCCAAGGGAAGTGTGTGTCAGTGACTTTCAGTAATGACTCCTTTTTCCAAATGTTCAAAGCTTCTGCCAAGCTGCCCTACACCTGCACACCAGCTGAGTTAGAGGAAAAGGAAAAGCACGATGGATTAAGTGGGATTTTTGTCTGGGTTCCTTAATGAGACTAAAGGCTTTTCTTTCTTCAGTGTTTGGTTTTGTGTAATAAATTGATGCCAATCCCTTTAGGAGTTGACGTGACTCATCCTTAACATTTCATAAACCAATCTGACTATCTGTCTTGACCTCTTGCTGTCATATTCTGGACTAGCATTTCGAGAGTTTTCTTCGGCAAGAAAAGTTCAGGGCTTAGCAAGACGATCAGCATGGCATGCCAAACACTGGAAGAGGGTTTTGAGAGAGGCATCTGCTGCTCCCCAAATTAGCAGGAAACAGAAGCACTGAGATGTGACTGCGTAGCTGCTTTAAGGATCACCTGGCTGTCAACATTTCATACCAGATGTAAACTCTCAAGGCAGCAGCAGACCCACTCCAGAGTCTGTCCTCACTGAAACAGGGATCTGGTTAACCTATTCAAGAAGTTTGTCAGTGGTAGTAGAACCAATACGAACCGGGTGCTTACATAAGACCTTTCTTTTTTTTTTTTTTAATATTTATTTTATTTTTCTAAGACCATTTTTGCAAACTGTGATGTGGAAATACTGATGTTTCCAATGAGGAAATGTTCGTGAGCTGCATAGATAAATTTGACAGATAGCTACTTACACAGCATTCTTCTAGGTAAGGGCAGTGAGTTCTCCCATTTCCTACTGGAGACTTATTTAAAAAAATATGCTTATTAAATATGTCCTCCAAAGATGGTTTTCTTTGTAATCTGGGCATTTTGTTCAAAAAGAGATAATATTGTATTCTTGTGTGAAATGTAAAAAAGCAAGTCATGCCTAATGATAATGCCACATTGTGTGTATTTTTGTTCAGTTAAGAAGTAGAAAAGCAAAAGTAGAAAACAGCTAAAGATTTTGTTTGCCTATAAATTCTGACATCAGTTCCCACCAAAGAATAAGTAAAAATAAAATGTGAATTTTTACACTAAAAAAAAGACCTTTATTCCAAAGGGTTATAAGCATTTTATCAACGTTAAAACTCATCAGTATTCATGACAACGCTCTGAGAGGTGGCAAATACTAGTTCAGGATGGTAGAAATTGGGAAATGACATTAAGGAGAATTAAGCCCTCTTGCAAGAGTGAGGCAGGAGAGCTCATGGAACCCCCCCACCCCCCACCAAAGCTTCACCCCTTAGGTAACTGACCCCTTTCCAGTTCTCCCCAGGCTAGACAAAACTGCTCTCCTGTCCCAGTCACAGGATTAGGAAAAACAAGCCCTGTTGTTAATGAGGCACAGTGTGAAACTGTAAAAGGAAGACAAGTACAATTTTATGTAAAGGTATAGGGGAATGCCCTCTTAAGGATTTTGATAAGAATGATTTATGCATTCAATATCTGCTTCTAGGAACTATGTAAGTCAAAAGAGTCCATCTTTTTGTAACTTTATCTATAAAAGCTAAAAAAAAAATGTTTTAGTACCTCCAAGAGATATTTTGAAATTTTAATTTTTTGAATTGCATAGAGATTTTTTTTTAAGATTTTATTTATTTATTTGACAGAGAGATAGAGAGTACAAGTAGGCAGAGCGGCAGGCAGAGGGAGAGGGAGAAGCAGGCTCTCCGCTGAGCAGGGAGCCCAATGCGGGGTTTGATCCCAGGACCCTGGGATCAGGACCTGAGCTAAAGGCAGCCGCTTAACTGACTGAGCCACCCAGGCATCCCTGCATAGAGATCTTTGAGGGAGGATCTCTGAAGTACTAAAAAGTATCCTTTTCCAAGGTAGATGACACAGTTCTAGAGGAAATTCCTTTAATTTAGGAAACAGGAATAAATTCAAGTGCTTTCCAGTGATTTTTAAAACAAAAAGGCCTCTATAATTACGGAAAACAAGAATCATCTTCATCTTGAAAAAACGACAAGGGATTCTTTTTTTTAAAGTCATAGGAGCGGTATCATCTGTGGTTTGCGGCAGCCACACATACAGACTAACAAAAATGGCGATGATTCCCAATTTCTCTTAGACTTCATCAGAAAAGGATTCAAACATGAAAAAATACTAAAGGAATCATTCTCATTCAACCATAGATTGCCTATGAAGACGGAAAAACACAACTGTTGAGTTCAGTTCCCGAATTAAACTATGAAAGTCTGGTCAGTATAATCTCACATTAAACCCCAAGCCTCAGTTTCCCTGAATACTTTTTAAAGGGGAAATTTTACAATTATGGCTTAATAGCAAAATATTGAACTACTACCAACTACAAAGCAAGATCTCAATAAAATTTCCAGTACATCGAATAAACAAAGTCATCTGAAACTAAATTCCACCAACCATCTTCATAAATAAATAGATACATAAATTAGGAAGCAGGGGGCAGGGAGTGTTTTTATCCAAGATGCATAAGTCCTAAGAAAAAAAGAATTGAAAAAAAAATTCTTTTCTTCTTGAAGATAAAAGATTTAATGAGTTACTAATCCCCTCAGTAAAGTTCCTTTGGTAATTGCGCCTATTCTAAGCCACGCTGATTTTGCTAGGAGCTTTTGCTGCTAAAAGATTTTGTTTTATTATGTTAAACTACACACAAAAGCAATGTAACAAAACAGCAAAATATGCTTCTGATTTTGTTATGCTACCAACCTATACTTATCCAGAAATTTTAACTGCCAAGTGTCTTTTATCTAACGCAGACTTCATCTTTCACCACCCACCCTTCACCACATGAAGTAACAACGTCATTAGGAGTGGAAAACTCTGTGGGAATAAAAACCTGAGCCCTGGAAAAAAATACTAAATGAGAATCTGCCTCCAGCTCTGCAGATTTTCAAGCTTATCCTGGCCTCTTGGGTCTGGAAGCTAGACTTTTGTGCCCAGAATAAGGCTGGAGATGGAAGGCAGTCTCAGATCACACCCGGAGGGCGAGGAACAGAACACACAGCCTACAGTCCTCTAAGGAGGTTTGAGGGCTCCCACTACAGAGGATCCTTTCTCATTGGCCCTTGGTGATGTCATGCCCATGTCTCCAGGGCCCAGGAAATGCACCATGACTAATGGAGTGCCTCATTTGTGAATACACATTCCATCTCAGAGAAGCAGCAACAGGCAGAGTTTCAAGGCACTGAAGGCGCAGAGAATGCCAGTCAGCCACGCACAGAGGGCCTTCAGTAGTCTCGAAATAGACTGCTCTTGTTCACCTCCTCAGAAAACCCTTCAGCAACTGCCTCTATGCCTGTGGCCTGGACTACTGCAGGACAGTAACCCTAAAACTGGTGAAAAATTACTCTCTTTAAGGAAAGAAAAGTGGCCATTGTAATGGGGCACACATCCTTTCAAATTTCTAATGTATTGCAGCAAGGGTTGGCAAACTTTGTAGGTGAAGGACAAGATAGTACAAACTTTAGGCTTTGCAAGCCATAGGGTCTGTGCTAAAACTACTCATTGCCTTGCAGTGTAAAAGCAGCCAGAGACAGGACCTGAATGAGTAAGCAGGACTGTGTTACAACACTTGATTTTACAAAAACAGGCAGCAGGTTGGCTTTGGCCCATGGGCTGGCGTTTGCTGACTTCTGTATTAAAGAGTGAATCACCTCTTCCTCTGCCCCATACCCAGGCCAAAGGACTCTCAAATAAGAGGGCAGTGACAGGAAAGGATGTGAAGGAGTTTTCACGACAGACCTGTAATGGTTATCCCATGTACATAGTTTATAGAAGTGGTCTAACCCATGGTTTCAGACTGGGCGCTTTGAAGTCAAATGGCTGGGTACAAATTCTGACTCTGCCACCTCTGAATTTAAGGATTTGGACAAGTTACTTTATTCCTCTGAGCCTTGGTTTCTTCATTTGCAAAAGGAGGTCCCAAATTATCCTTACTTGGGTTAATATGAAACTGCAAGGAGATAATACTTGAACAAAGCTTATTAGCATAGTGTGTCATGCTCAATAATTATCTGCCATTATTGCTAGATTTAAAATTAAAAAGTGACCATAACTGCAACCTCTGATTGCAGTAGCCCAAAGTGAAGAGGCACAGATCACCACAAGTATAGGACACTGTGAATATCCTTCCAACTCTATTAACACCATCATCATCTTCGGTAGCTGCACAGAATTCCACATGGAATGCACTAAACTTCCTATTGTTCAAAGTTTGCTTAATATCTTTAGCTATTATAAACATTAGTATGATAAATATCCTTAAACATATACCTCTGAACACCTGTTCAATTTTGTTCCTTGGGCCAAACAGGTATGTGCATTTTAAAGAACTTGTCACTAACTAGTCTGCCAATTGGCTCTCCAGAAAGGCTGCACCAATTTCTATTTCAACCAGCACTGAGAGGATCTGTTCCCCCAACATTCCTGACAATTCTACAAATATTTTCTTTTAGCACTAGAAAAACTAAGACCCAGAGAGGTTAAATCACTTGTTCAATTTTAATAAGAAATGCTTACTGTTTCCTGTGGCCTACAACTTTGTATAAAACATTTTATAATTATTTTGATAATGGACAATCTTTCCAGAACCCAGATGATTGGCAACTATTATTATTAATAATTCCATTTTATGATTGGGAAACCTGGAGCCCAGAAGTTTACTTAAGATAGCCAAAGTTCTCCAGATAGGGCAAGGAATGGAGAGGAACATGTTCAAGCTAGAAATAAACTTCACCCTATTATAGAGGGCCATGCAAGGCTCACCATATCTTAGGCAAAATTTAATTTAATTTTAAAACAGCCTTCTCAGGAACTGATTTAATTTTTCTTTCTTTTGGCAATTAGCTAATCCAAAGAGAACTGTTTTTATTTATTTATTTATTTTTATTTATTTTTCTGTGAAACTAAATAAGCCTATAAACCAAATGTCTCTTCCCAGAAGAAAAAACTTAAAACCCTGCGCTTTTGACAACAAAGTCACAGATCTAGGCATTTGTTAAAACTCACTTCATTCACTCTATCCTATTCTCTTGCTTTATTTCCTTCTCAACACTTATCACAGTTTGAAAGGTATTATTTATTTCTTTGTAACACTGAAGTTCCATAAGGGCAGGAACTTCTTTAGTCTTGTTTACTATCTTTTCAGTACCCAGAACAAACCCAGCATAGAGCAAGTAATTTATAAATGTTTACTAAATGGATGGATCCTCCCAGATGCCATCTATGCATTTTCCTAGCTACAACCTCTAAGACAGGCAGGCTTTGGCATGTATTCTCTATTAATAAGAGTTGCTATTTCCTATTTATGACATTGCAAAACCAATCAGCTTCCTGATAGTGAAGAGCAGCCTGCTTCTCACCATCAGAGATCCTAGCCAATTATATCCTAGTCGAAACTCTACTGTAAGCTGAACCACACCATATGCTGGCACATGCTGGCATACCCTGATTTCCCACCTTACTCCTTCAACTAGGATATTCTGCCACTGTTTGTCCTTGTAAGCATGTGTACTGGTTTTTTTTTTTATGTATTTGGTTTGTTTGACTCCAAGAGGATCTCCCAGGTGGGTCTGTAATTAGATTGAAGTTCTTTATAAAGACAAATATACCACATGTTCACTGTTTTATAAAAGATGTTTTATCAAAGATGTACTAAACATGGTAGTTGGTCAATTACTTAGGATCCATTCTGGCCCAAATGACTGATCTGGTTCTATGTGGCCAAATATGGTGTCCACTAGCCATATGTGATTATTTAAATTTAAATTAATTCCAAAAACCCAGCTCCTCGGTTGCACTAGCCACATTTCAAGTGCTCAGTAATTGCCACACGTGACTAGCAGCTACTGCATTGGAAGCACAGATACAGAACATTTCTATCACTAAAGAAAGTTCTATTGGACAATATGGGATCTAGTCTAATCCCATTCATTTTGCCTGGAATTGATTTTTAAATGGGCATGTGACCCAATACTACTCAATAAAACATGGGGAAGACTTATCAAACAGCTTGAGAAAAGTTTCCATTTGCTTAAAAAAAAAAAAAAGCCTCACAGGAGATGGTCTTTTTCTGTCTTTGCATAATATTGGTTTAAAATGTGATGGAAAATGCTGTAGTCCTCTCGTGAACCTGAAAGGAGCCAGTCTAAGAGCAAAGTCCACCCACTAAAAATGGCAGAGGAGAGCAATGGAAGGAATAGGATTTTTTTTTTTTTAAGATTTTATTCATTTGAGAGAGAGACCCTGTGTGTGAACAGGGAGAGGAGAGAGAGAGAAACCCAAGCAGACTCTGCACTGAGTGTTATGTTATCTTACAGGGCAAAAGGAATTTTGCATATGTGTTTAAATTAAGGATTTTGAGATGGAAGATTATCTGGGATTATCCAGTGAGCCCACTGTAGTTATAAGGGACTTGCAAAGAGAGAAGCAAGAGGGTAAAAGAAAAGAAAAAAAGATATAACAATGGAACCAGAGATTGGAGTGATGTATTTTGAAGGTACTAGAAGGGGCCACAAGCCAATGAATGAAGGTGATTTCCAGAAGATGGAAAAGGCAAAGAAATGGATTCTCCCCTGAAGCTTCCAAAAGGAAGGCAGCCCTATCAACACCTTGACTTTAAGCTTCTAACCTCCAAAAATGTAAGAGAATAAGTTGGTGTTTTATGCCACTAAATTTGTGGGAATTTCTTATAGTACCAACAGGAAATATGGCTAGTTACCTCCCCAAAGTTACCCAGCTTGGACTGGCAATTCCAGAACCCAGATCTTCTGACCCTAGGTCCAGTTTTCCTCCTACGAAAAATTTCTATGTATTACTTCCTTTTACATGCTGCTTTCTCAAATACGGGAAAACCTCACTTCAATGCCTTTATAGTGTTAGATGGAAAACCACCTGACTGACCATAATATGGGGCCATTGTGTAGTGGTTAAGAGCATAGCCTTTAGAGTCAGAAGGACTGATTTTGAATCCTGCCTGACTCTGCTGCCAACTAACTTCGGGACTTTTGGGCATAATAACCATTTTGTGCCTCAGTTCCACCACCTATACAACGGGGCTAATAATGTTATCTATTTTATAGATTTATTATGATAATTTAGTTAGCTAATATTTGTGAAGAACATAAGATATGCCCAGTACAGAGTAAATTGTATGTGTTAGTTGTAATATTATAAACCTTTAGAAATCTGGCTGATCTGCATACTGCTCACAACAACAACAACAAAATTAAAAGCTATTAGAATAACAAACAATTAACTCAAAACTAAAATTTCAACTCAGGATGTTTTTTTAACTAACTTTGACTTCTAAGTAACACAGTTTAGATCTCTTTTAGAATTTTCTATATGTTTGGGAAAATTACATTTAAGCCACACTACAAATAGTCCAGCCAGTTTACAGGTAGGAAAAGTGTCTCATTTATACCATAAAACTAACAGGGAATCAGTTGTTATAAATAATATAAGACTGGGATTTTTAAAAACATGGACTATGCAAATGGTATTTGATTAACTAGTTCATTCAAATGGCTGGGCTTCATTTTATAGAATTAGGTGAATGGAAGCCTTTGAGATCTCATATTTAGAATCCTCAATCACTCTTAAGGTAACTTAAGGCTCTGCCAAAAATTTCCCCAATTGGCAAGAAAGTAGCTAAATATCAGGATTTTCTCCTCATAACATATTCTCATGTGCATACTTGTAAGTATTACTTGTTTGGCTTGGTTTTCATCTCAGTGGAATGCAGCCACTCCCAGAGCATTAAAGCCATTCACTGAGACTTGGACGCGCTGCATTTTGGACGAACGAGGAAGATTCTTTAACAAGAGATGGGAAATAAGGATATTTAACTGAATCAGTGAAATATTCACAGGCAGCACAAGTCTATAATGGTAGGAAATAAAAATGAAAATGTAAACACCATGAGGTCAGCACCTATGCCTATCCTGTCCCCATTATAACCCTGAACCTGGCACAATCCTGACACACTGGTAGGTGTGCAGTATTTGTGGAACGAACAAATGGACTGCCAAAAGGAGAAGCCAAAGGCTAAATGTGTACAAACAAAGCAACATGGAATGTTGTTGTATCTTCTGGTATGTTTAGGATTGTGTAGAGAGGAAAATATTAGTAATGTGAGGTATCTTTATTTGCAAAAGTCAGTGGTACAAGTAGAACCTATAATGAAATCTTGCTGAATATCAGAGTGAAGCTACCTCCTTAAAAGAGCTGAATTTTTCTTCATTAATTAAAACACCACTAAAGAGAAAACCTGGTACTAGAATAGAGTCAAACACACAGGCATTCCACTATACTTAAACATGGTATACTGAATGATTTTATTCATCTTAAAGTTAACCATGTCTGAGCTGAGAAAGAAGGTAGAGTAGGTAATTTAGCAATTTAAAATTCTTTAGATCAATCACAAATATATAATAAGAGAGCTATCTTCATCAAAATTTTAAACCTGTGCTCTGCCAAAAACCATGTTAAAGGGATTTTAAAAACAAATTTATAGGGCGCCTGGGTGGCTCAGTGGGTTAAAGCCTCTGCTTTCGGCTCAGGTCATGATCCCAGGGTCCTGGGATCGAGGCCCGCATCGGGCTCCCTGCTCGGCGGGGAGCCTGCTTCCCCCCCCCCGCCTGCCTCTCTGCCTCCTTGTGATCTCTCTCTCTCTGTGAAATAAATTAAAATAAAAAATAAAAATCTTTAAAAAAAAAACAACAAATTTATAGTCTGGGAAAAAAATTTGTAAACCACATATCCAACAAGGGACTCCTGTACAGGCTAGGAAGAGAACTCTCAAAACTCAACATTTAAAAAACAAACAATCCAATTAGAAAATGAACACAANAATAAAAATCTTTAAAAAAAAAAACAACAAATTTATAGTCTGGGAAAAAAAATTTGTAAACCACATATCCAACAAGGGACTCCTGTACAGGCTATGAAGAGAACTCTCAAAACTCAACATTTAAAAAACAAACAATCCAATTAGAAAATGAACACAAAGATATGCATGGACACTTCACCAAAGAAGACACGCAGATGGTAGGTAAGCACATGAAAAGATGTTACCATTAGCCATTAGAAAAATGTAAATTAAAATGACAATGAAATATCACTACATAACTGTCAAAAGGGCTAAAATAAAAATTAGTGATAACACCAAATGCTGAAGAAGATGAAAAATTAGATCACTCATATGTTGCTGATGGGACTGTAAAATGGAACTCTGAAAATAGTTTGATGGTACCTTTTAAAAGCAAAATTCAGTTTATCACACAAGCCAGAATCGCACTCTTAGGCACATATCCCAGAGAAATGAAAACTTATTTTCATTTAGAAATTTGTACAGGAATGTGCATAGAAGCTTTATTCATAATAACCTCAGACTGGAAACTATCCAAATACCCTTACAAGGGTGTGGTACCTCCATACCACAGAATGATATTCAGCAATAAAAAGGAATGAATTATATATCTATACAACAACTTGGACAAACCACAAGGAAATTATGCTGAATAATTTGAATAATGCTCCCTGGACATTTCTTTGCACCTTCCTGTGAATCTATAATTATTTCAAAATAAAAGTTTTTTTAAAAATCCTCTTAGAATAAATCATTCAGATTTAAGAGTATTCTATTCTTCTGAAGGTAATCGATGTGATTTTAAGTCCCTAGGCTCCATTTTTTTTTAAGTATAAATGATTTCTCCCACACTGAACATTCATTTTTAAATAATAAAATACTTTCCTCCATTCTCAAGCTCAAAACTGTATCTGGGTAAATATTCCGCAGTTTCCAACCAGAGTAATCCTTGAGTTAAAATACACAGGAAAAAGAAAATTGCAGATATAACCTAAAACCAATATATGCCTGCTTTACTTATAAAGCAGGTAGAATATTTGCATCTCCATGTTAGGAAGAACTTAGAGGCCTTCGAGTTCAAATTCCCACCAACATAAAAATCCTTTCTGTAACATCTCTGATTGATCTTTATTTGAACAGATACAGTGATAAAGTAATAGAGATTGTTTGACCCACCCACCACATTCCCTTCTGACAAAAGCATCCCTCTTTCTTCTGTGAACTGCTTTTCTCAACTGTGGTTCTACCAAGAGCTAACTTTTCCCCATACCCTAATTCAGTTCAGAGAAGGCACCTGAACCACTTGGAGTGTCCTGACCCTTAGCAGGGGTTGATTTATCTAGAGTTGGACACCTGAGCCAAAGTGGACTAGAGTCTTCTCCCCCAAGATTTTTCTCACTAAATGTGATAAAGAGAGTTTCTCTGCAGCATTGTGAGATATGAAATGCAGGTACTCTTTGTAGCTCTGTTTCATATGATGTACATGAAAAAATCTGCAGAGAAAGACAATAAATCCGATATCCAGAAGAGGAGATGCTAGAAAGAGAAATAAGGCCAGCTGCATTTAGGTCTCTGGTTCTAATTGTTTCTGAGGCCCAGTAGGATGTCTGCCCTTCCCACAGTTTGGCTGGTCAATTCTTTCTTTGTTCACATGAAATATTCCTAGTATTTTTCTAATAATTTTCTTCTTTTACCAAGCTAGTACAAGTCAAATTTCTACCACATGCAACCAAAAGAATCCTAATAAAAATGGGAGGTCCATAACCTCACAATGCAGCCTGTTCACAGCTCTAATTGTTAGAATGTTCTTCCTCAAGTTGAAACACAGTAAGCTCCCCTGGACATTCCACCCATTGCCATACATCTGTATCAAGTCTCACTTCTTTTCCAAATATGCAAAGATCATGATTATATAACCTGTTGTGAACCTCCACTACTTTTTGACTGGATAGCATACGTTTCCCTACTATTTTAGTGACAGCACCAGAGTTCTCTGGGGAAAGTTACCTCTACCCTACCACATGTAGCCCAGTGGGACTGTGAGCCAAGTATCCTGCCTTCCTTTAGCCAGAGTGAGCACATGGCCCAATCTAGATTCCCTAGCCTCAAATCTTGACAAAAATGGTGAAAGTTGCTGGAGCATGATCACTCTGGCAGTGAAGCCATGAAGAATATGACCCACCAGGGTTACAGAGACCTCTTAAGTTGCTCTGGCCCCTATCCGTTCTAAGCTTGATTCTTCAACCTTCTCTTTGACTCTGTAGGCTGCTTGATGCTCTTCCAATCAGGTATGTTATTGTTTAAGTTAACTAGTTAATGTAATCAAAGGGTCCTAACTTAAACATACCCCAAAAGTTCTTTTATACACTAAGTAATGCCAGTTTGTTGAACTGTACTAATTCAAGTGACTTGACTTGATCCAATCTCTAACCTGATTGATCCCTCCTAAGTAAATTCATTTATCAAAATCTTTCTGAACAGTCAAACAAAAGGTGGTCTGCCCAGAACAGAGATAAGAATAATATGTCCATCTTTGATCTGGACATGTGCTTATGTTAATGCAGCTACAAAGCCCATGACACAGTGAATGAAACTGAGGGCAGATTTTTAGTTTATAGGCAACTATAATTCAAAGTCTTCTTCATGTTAACTTCTATAAAATTAAATATTTTCTACCCTAAAATATATAGTTGACCTTTTAAAATCTAAGTAACATTTCAGTGTGTGGGATTTATGCTGTTCATTTCAGTTCCGTCTACAAAGACTTAACTACATAACCAATGTTCTGACATGGCTATCACCGACTTTAGGAATGAACTCAAATAGAGACTGAGTTTTATCCTCTGACAGTGTGAGACTATCCTGATCTGACAAAGGAATGAACTAAGAATAATCCTGATTACCAGTCTTTATGAAAGGAATTTAAGAATTCTATATTTGCATATTTGAGTTATATAAAGGAATCAGCTAATTAAATTTCTATAAAAGGACCTCCAGGCCATTGATACTCAAACAAATAAAGCTAGACTTTTCTTACGAGATGAAGAAATAAAATTAGGCAAATAGAAGTATAACACACACATACACAATCAGACATACAGACCAGGTACTGAAAACCAGTGGATCACAAAGCCTTATTTATTAACTCTCAACCATTGCAAATGCAATGCACTCCTCCCTGATGGTTGCAGGAATTCCCTTGGGAAGAGAAGTGAAGCGGCCACTGTTTCACCCTTTCTAATTTTATTTTCAAGATCCCACTTCAGGTCAGAAACTTCATCTCAAGGCTTTAGTAAGAGAATTAATTCCCACACAAAGAGCATTTGGAGAGACTGGCTAAAGAAAAATCACTGGACATTTTGTTTGAGTTTCTAAGAACTTTTCCATTTTAATTCTAATCATGGTTTCAATCTAGGGTATGCTATGTAATGGGAAGTTTGAGGAAAAAGTACTGCTGAAAAGCAGTAGAGGGGGATGATGATGCCTAGGAGGGCAGGCTGGCTGCCCAGTCTGTCCCCAACAGT
This sequence comes from Ailurus styani, assembly GCA_002007465.1. Classification (NCBI taxonomy): domain Eukaryota; kingdom Metazoa; phylum Chordata; class Mammalia; order Carnivora; family Ailuridae; genus Ailurus; species Ailurus styani. The sequence goes on along the minus strand of LNAC01000027.1, from coordinate 4,075,391 downwards.
GGTTTTCACTTTGGAGAGTTTTTCTTCACCCACAATCTGAATCACAGCTAATCAGTTTCAAAACCCGATCTATTAAACACAGCAAGCCTGGGACCATATACTAAGAGGAGATCCACATTAAACAAGTTCACAGGGCCTGAGGAATATAATCACAATACTGCTATTATCTCCTGAGAGAAATTCAATTACTGGAACACTTGAGTCAGCCAGACTAGCATATTTTCTCCCTTCAAGACAGCCTCTCTGGACCTGGGAGTGACCTCCAGGAGCCAAAAGCAGTCCCCAACTCTTGCTAGCGCTGACAGCAAGAAAACGGGACTTCAGTCCTATAAGCGTAAGGGAATGAATTCTGCCAATAACCAGAATGAACTTGAAAAAAGACCCTGAGCTCCAGATGAGAATGTTGCCAGCCAACACCTTGATTTCACCTTAAATAGAGAACTCAGCCTTGTCCTGGATTTCTGGCCTACGGAACTGTGAGCTAATAGACAGGTGGTGTTTTAAGCTGCCCAATTTGTTACACTTCATTAATTTGTTACACAACAATAGAAAACGAATATACATACCTATGGACCAGTGAGTCTTCAAATATTGTTCCCCAACCAGCACCAGTATTATCCAGGAACTTGGTAGAAATGTAAATACTTGGGCCCTAAGAATTTGGAGGGTAGGGCCTAGCAATCTATATTTTAGTAAGCCCTCCAGCTACCTTGGAAGTGCACTAAAGTCTGGGAATCGCTGAAGTACAGGATGTTCATATAAGCACAGGTAACCTCTACCTTGTGATTCGACCTTGTCTATGCTTCAGTAGCTGACCAACATATTTTCTAACTGATACACTCTTTCTTGGGAATGTAAATGTGTGCTCTCGAGTTCTCGAGTCGTCTTCTTGCTTTGGCAACATAATCTAAGACAATTGTGTAAATATTCACTGTGATCCAATAGTTACTGAATCCTAGTTTAACATTAAGGAAAAACCTTATCTCCCTCATTAAATGAGGCATTTCACTGTTGTTCCCCTATGGTGAACATAAGCCTTTACATGTTGGGCATGTGTTGCCACCCGAAACACTCAATTTATACAACTCTGATGGTCACTCGCAGCCTGGAAGTGAGCATCTTGCCTCACCAGATAAAAAAAATCCACAAGGCATAGTAGAAACAGTCTTGCACAAGCTATGAAAAGACTGAGGTTCTAGTTTAGGCTCTACCATGGACGAGCTAAGTAAACTTACACAAGTCAGTTAAAATCTCAAAGCCTCTTTCCTCATCTATAAAATGAAGAGATCAAAACCGACAGATGACCTCTAAGGTCTCCAGCAGCTAAATCATTGTGTGGCTGTTACATTCATAGTGCATTCCTCTAGAAGCAAGACTAGTGCCCTGGATGATAAAAGAAAGATATAAAGTAGTAGATGACATTGCAAGTGGCTTAGTTTATATATTATCTCACAAGAAGTGGGAAAGACTAGCTACCTTTCCATCTCTAGGAAGTTATCCTTGGGATTAAAGAAAAATTAATTTCAATGACATATTAATTTTCAAAATTAGAGGGTTATCAAAACTGAGTTGAGAGTTTAAATTAAAATTATTCAATGCCACTTTAAGAGTAAGGGAATAACTTACTAAGAGCTGTATACTTAATAATATATTTTTTAAAGATTTTATTTATTTATTTGAGAGAGAGGGAGTGTGCGTGAGCAGGGAGAGGAGAGAGAGAAACCCAAGCTGACTCTGCACTGAATGAAGAGCCCAATGTGGGGCTCTATCTCAAAACCCCGAGATCATGAACTGAGCCGAAACCAAGAATTGGACACTTAACTAACTAAGCTACCTAGGTACCCCATAAGAGCTGTATATTTAATATCAAGTTCAATTCATGTGAGAATAGAGATACAGAGCAGGATCTATATGCTCTTTATTAATGAAACTTGTACTTCTGTCAGAGTCAATCTGAAAATTGCAGAAAATTTGCTGAAAAACTTTACTCTTGTGAGCGAATTGATTTCTCCTCACATTACCTTTTCTCAAAGTTTATTTCTCTGAGTAAGAATCTAAGACACAGAGAGAGAAACAAATAGGGTAAGGCTTCTAAAGGAATTAAGTTTAATATTCTAAAGGAAGAATCTGGGAACAACCAACACCAGACCCATATTCTAACTTGTAAATACCACCATTTTTGCAGGGTTTTAACATTTCTCTTAATAGTCATTTGGTCCCAGTGATTCTACCAGCAGTAAAAAAGGACTTTCACTTTAAAGTTAAGATAAAGGGGGCGCCTGGGTGGCTCAGTGGTTAAGCATCTGCCTTCAGCTCAGGTCATGATCCCAGGGTCCTGGGATGGAGCCCCACATCAGGCTCCCTGCTCCGTGGGAAAACCTGCTTCTCCGTCTCCCACTCCCCCTGCTGGTGTTCCCTCTCTCACTGTATCTCTCTGTCAAATAATAAAACCTTTAAAAAAATAATAAAAATAAAATAAAATAAAGAATTTGTATAGGTTTTTCTAATTGGGTCATACATTCATGCTTATATGTTCAATTCAGTAGATATTTATTGAACATCTACCATACTCTCTAGGTTCTATGCTAGGAACCTGGGAATAAGAGGCATGGTACCTCTTGGAACTCAGGGAGCTTTTATCTCTGGGATACCCAGACTAATTAACAGGTCATTCTATCAATAGATACAATGAAAACTCAAAAAATTCAAACCTGGATCTGGTTACAGACAAGAGAAAAGGACAATCAATTCTATTTAACCCACTAACAGATGATACATTACCATTTCTATGTTTTAAAGTAATAGTTAAAAGCAACATATTCTTCTTGTCATGATGATATGACCATAAGCAGAATACTTCTTGGTACTTATGGTTCTCCAGGGATAAAAAGCACTAATGCATGTATATGCGTTATAATGTGCAATTGTCATTTATGCCTATTATTATTATGCAGTGCAACTAACTTTAGAAAATGGACCTTTTTCCCCCCCATTCCTATAACTCAAGGCCATTGTTCACTGAGTAAGTCCAACATTCATTTAGTAGAAATGTAATGAGTACTCTCTGTGTCCCAGCATTATGCTAGGCCCTGGGGAAACACAGATGGAGGGTGTAGCTGTGTCTCCATGGAATCTGCAATCTAATAGAAGAAACAACTATATAAACAAACCATTGGAACAGTGTATAAATGGTGCTTCAAGAGCACATAATCTAGCAGAGATGAGGGAGTGAACAGACCTTCTTTGGAGCAAATCAGGTTAACTGAGACGTGTGCTTGATCTATGGCTACATTCGAGGGTCTGGGGATAACTGTTGGGGGAATACAAAAATGAATAAGACAAAATTTCTACCCTGATTGCAGTGCTAGATGGGGAGAGAAATGAAAAAAATATTTCAGAGGCAGTCTGAGATGAGAGATAACTGCTTTTTTGGAAATGGAAAGTGCTTTGGAAAAGCAGAGCAAGGAAGACTTTCTTTGCACAAGGCATTGAAGAAGTCTTCACAAAGGAGGTGGTATTGGAGGTGGCACGTTGGCTCTCTGGAAGGTTCTATTTATACCACAGACATAAACGATTTCAGTTCTGAAGAGGTGCTTTTAGACTTTCTCTTACTTTAAAGTCTTGACAGAGAAACTGCAATAAGCAAGTATAGTTTCTGCAGAAAGAATTCGGCCAAACACCTTGACATTCTCATTCCACATATTTCACACATGGTATCTTTTATGTCTGGGAAAGTAGACTAGGAAATGGTTCAAATACCCAAGGGCCTCAAAACATATACGTTGGAAAGTGTACCTAATTTCCAAAAAAGGTTGAATTGCAAAAGAATCCATTTTGATTGGAAAACAAGCTGTTCACTTGTGGGTCTGGAACAGCTGCTGCAGTTTAGGCACAAAGGAAGTGAAAGGCACCTCTGCTGTCAGGAAAGTCCTTGTACAGCCTCTTCTTCAGACCAGCAGCAATCTCATACTGACCAGCATGTCACATGAAAAACCCATTTGGGGCGGCAGGGAGGTAGGCAGAGTTTGATACAGCTGTTCAAAGGAGTGGAACGCTTCTGACTGCTGCTTCTGATCTTTGCTGACAGTGATTTAGCACTGGAAGACTCGAATACAGAGTAATCCATAAAGAAGGAAAGTAATTTTGCAACTGCTGAGTGTGAGTTGTTTTCTGGCACACACAAGAGTTAAATGGCTACCCCAGAAAAATAATATGCACAACAATAGGACCAAAGGAATGAAAGTGATCAAGAAATTAGGCCACACTAACTAAAAGCTAAGAATGAATATTTAAAAACTGATAAAAGGAATTATTATTTTTTGGCTACTACGGAGGAGAAAACACAACATAATCATCAGGCCAAAGAAACTGCATGGCTCAAAGACATAGATGTACATAATTCAATCTTCATTTCATTACAGTTATGCAGCCAAGTTATTCATGTCAGATCTAGCACCTGAGAAGCTACGGGGCAACGGCAGGTTGAATGAGAGCACCCATCAACATAAATACTGATAGTCATTGCAAAGACCCGCTGTGGGGATGTCTTTCTCTGACTTCACAGGTGTCATTTCAGTAACTGTTTTATAGACCTTTTTTATGTGATCCTACGTATCATGGTGCCTTATTATATTTACTACACTTCTAAATGACACCGAAGAATGAGCTTAGATGGAACTGCAATTCTAAAAACAGAGACTACTGGGCGCCTGGGTGGCTCAGTGGGTTAAAGCCTCTGCTTTCGGCTCAGGTCATGATCTCAGCGTCCTGGGATCGAGGACCGCATCGGGCTCTCTGCTCAGCAGGGAGCCTGCTTTCTCCTCTCCCTGTCTCTCTCTGCCTACTTGTAATCTCTCTCTGTATGTCAAATAAATAAATAAAATCTTTAAAAAAATAAAAAAAAATAAAAACAGAGACTACCATCAAATTTCATGGCAGATTACATGATATTTAAGATCAACCATCTCATCTGTCATCCAAAAAAGNTAAAAATAAAAAAAAAATAAAAACAGAGACTACCACCAAATTTCATGGCAGATTACATGATATTTAAGATCAACCATCTCATCTGTCATCCAAAAAAGGGTTTACCTTTTTTTCTAATTTTATTTATTTATCTGACAGAGAGAGAGAAAGCACAAGCAGGAGGAGTGGGAGAGCAAGAAGCAGCCTTCCCACTGAGCAGGGCGCCCCATGTGGAGCTCGATCCCAGGACCCTGGGACCCTGACCTGAGCTGAAGGCAAGATGTTTAAACCACTGGGCCACCCAGGTGCCCCAGAAAAAGGGGTTTGCCTTTTAAAAGTAAATCTCTTGCATAAGTAAATAAGTAAATAAATGAATAAATATAAAAATAAAGAAATATACAAAAAGCTCTTAAATTTCTAAATGGTTCCAATATCCCCAGAAATAAGGCATTTTTGACTTTCCCCCAGGCATATTCAATCCTCTTGGCAACCAAAGTGACCACGGCCAAACTGTACCAATCATCCGCACAAACCTGGGTGTGTGACACGCTAACCAGAGTGCTCTGCCACTGCTCACACTGAAGCTCAGCCTGCCCGTCCTGTAATTTGTGTTCGTGAAGCCCCAGTTCTAAGAGTGATCAGACTCCGTGCCCATTTAGAGGAACACAGGGCACCGAGAAGGACACAGCAGGCCACTGACAAATGACGGCGTGTGCTTTTTCCATTGCATCGTTTCTTCCAGCTCTCATGGAAACAAGCACTACCACAGCCCCTTGATGAGCCAGCAGAGCCCAGTCATCTGGCAGGCACGACTGGTCTCTGGCATCTGAGAAGAACATCAGCAAAAGAAAATGAGAGGATAAAAAAAGAAGTGAACACAGACCATTCGTTTCTTGCCCTCTTAAATTCTGCCATTCCATTTGCCTGACTCTCAATTAATTTTGCTTTGAATGCTGTAGAAACTAATGTGAGAGCCCTACCCAGTTTTCAGACCTCTTTGTTATATGCCTCATACAGGGCTCAGTAACGTTACCACTGGCTTGCGTGTTCCATAAAGCTTACGACTCGCTGACGTAATCTTTTAAATAAGGATATACTTCTCATCCAAAATGACAGTATGAGGGAAAATTTAGTTCTGTCACCTGTTTGTCATGAGAGCTTGAGAAAGTTATATAATCTCTTTCAACTGTACCTTTATCTCATTAAAATGAGAGTAAGAAAACCTGTCTTTGTTATTATTAACTGTGAGCAGTTAATATTCAAAATGAGCAAAAACTATTTGCAAACTAAGTGACATCAGGGAGCTAGTTCACTGTTTTACTCTTATAAGGCCTCAGAGAACAGAGACATCACAGTTCTGTGATCTGAGTTCTCTGCTAGTTATCTCACTGACCTTATGGAAATGTATTTGGTGTTCCTATTAAGCAAGACGTTAGCCTCTCAAATAAGATACATACACACATATATATGTATGAGGAAAGTGCCCTTACATGAAAGACATTATAGTATAGTAGTTACAAGCACAGACTGGAACTAAATTCTTCTACATCTAAACTGTGTAGGCTTGTAAAGTAAGTTACTTAGCCTCCTTGCTTTTGAAAACAATATTAATGCTTCATGAGGTTTTTGGAAGAATTATTTGAGTTAGAACTCACGAAATGCTTAGAACAGTGCCCACAATGTAGTAAGCATTCACATCACGGATGGTCGTGAACACTACCAATCCAGGGACATTACCAAACCAATACTTCTTCACATCAAATTAACTGACAGGTTTTTGGGCCATATAAATGGTTTAAATTTTTAGCCCTAAGCCCAAAAGTTTTGTATAGAAATTCTCACAGTGCCCAGTGTCTAGAACGGTGCCAAGTATAGATTAGGCACTTAATAAATATTCGTTGAATGAATGAATGAGTGAATCAATCAGTGGGAGACTTCCAGCCCCCTCCCCATACACACTCTTTTCTCCCCTGATCCATCCAGAACCATAGCTGAGAAGAGCAGGTCTCCTACTTCAGGGGCAGCTTTTCCGAGTTTGCCCACTGAGGTTATTGCCCTTGAGAGTCTCCGCTATAAGCAGGAAGCTCCCATTTACCCTCTTATCCTGCTCAGACCCCAGCTCTGTCTCCTATGCCTTCGACTCTGAGTGTGTCATGTGCCCCTGAGAACCCAGACTCTAGTTCACCAAGGACAGGGGAAAATCCTCCCCAATTTTTTTCTTCTGAAAAATGTTCTTTTCTTCAGTTATTTCTGGTCAAGACTTACTTTTCTTACTTTATCTCCAGATGAACCATGCTTTAAAAAGACAGATTGTACATTTTAACCAGAAATTTTAGGTGTAATGTACTCAGCTTCTATCACATTGCTATGTAGAATTCTCTACAACCATTTCTTTAAAATTGAAAGAATGGATTATAAGAAAGTTAAGGTCTCTGAGTTTGGACATTATATCTCAACTCTTTGAAAGTTAGAGAATTTTTTCTTTTGTGTGTTCCAGATTAGAATACATTTATTACTACCTCATATAGGAATATCACTAGCTATAACTTATTGAGTACTACTGTGCATGAGGCATTTTACATATATTATCTCTAATCATTACAGTAACTTGGCAAGCATTCTTTATTAGCCTTATTTTAGTGAAGGGAAGAAACTGAAAGCCAGAGCATTTATGAAACTTTTCTAATGTTTCAAGGTAGTAAGAAGTTGTGGCAGACATGTATTATGGCACCTGCCTAGCCACAGTCCTCTAAGGGATATTATTTTACCCTATTGAGGGGTAGCAGCCATGGTTTATACCATATGATACCACCCCTGTGTCCCTGCCAAGTGAATGAAAGTTACTATATTGACCTAAGAATCTACAGTTTATATGTTAGTCAATGCCCTCTGACCAACCTAAACGTTGATGTGGGCGAATCATGTTCTCTCTTTTTCATATGAACTTTTGCCAGTGGTGGGTTATCTCTAACAGTCAAAATTTCTTTTAACCAGCTAAGTGTTGGGAAAAACAAAAAGTCAAGAAGTTCTAAATGGTCAGATTCTTGAAAATGAGTGACAAAGGACTATAGTTTTCAGCCCTCTGCTCCATTTCTTTGTAAATGCACCATTTCTTACTTAAATAAGAAAAAGAGCCTAATTGGAAATGCTGTAGGTAAGGAAAAATATAATAACTTCTATAAAATTTTTCTACATCTTTATTAAATATCAAGTATTTATGAGACCAGAGGAAACAGGAAAAAGAGCCACTATTTGTTTAAAATACAAGAGCAGCTTGGAATTGGTTAACTTTAAAGCATTTGAAGTTTTGACAGTCCCTTATCGTACTAGAAGGAGCTCAAGTCAACTGAAGCACTGAACAAAAATGTGTTCATTCCCTTTAACCATACTAATTTATTCATTTATTCAATGAAAATATATTTGGTGAGTACCTACTATGCTCTTAGAATTGTGTTGGGGACTAGGAGATACAGTGGTGAACAAAACAGACTTGGTTCTTGACTTCACAGTATTTACATTCCAGCAGGAAAAAGATATCAAAGAAATAATTGCACAAATAATTATTATTGCAAAAAATGCTATAAAAAGGAAAATAAGATATCTGATAGGAGGGCTGGAGAATGAGAAACTAGCCCAGGAATATGAGTATTACAGATAAATCTGAGTCATTATAGATACAAAATTTTAAATACAATACTAGCAGGGATGCCTGGGTGGCTCAGTTGGTTAAGCAGCTGCCTTTGGCTCAGGTCATGATCCCGGTGTCCTGGGATCGAGTCCCGCACTGGGCTCCTTGCTCGGCAGGGAGCCTGCTTCTCCCTCTGCCTGCCACTCTTGCCTGTTTGTGCTCTCTCTCTCTCTCTCTCTGACAAATAAATAAATACATAAATAAAATATTTTTTAAAAATACTAGCAAACAGAATCCAACTTGCAGCACCTTGAAAGCATATTCAGCATGACCAAATGGGGTTTATATAGGAATATAAGGATAGTTCAATAATAAATCTGTTAATACAATTTACCATATTAGAACACCAAAAGAGATAAATTATATTGTCACCTCTATACATGATAAAAGGCATTTTTTAATAAGATTCACCAAATTCTTTTTTGTTGTTGTTAAGATTTTATTTATTTGAGAGAGAGAGAGCACAAGCACAGCGGCAGGCAGAGGCAGAGGGAGAAGCAGGCTCTCTGCTGAGCAAGGAGCCCGATGCGGGGCTGGATCTCAGGACCCCAGGATCACAACCTGAGCCAAGGGCAGCCACTCAACCAACAGAGCCACCCAGGTGCCCCTGATTACCAAATTCTTAATTAAAACTCTTGATTAAATAAGAATATGTATCTTTATTGATTGCTTACTATATTCCAGGCAGTTTCCTAAGCACTTTATGAGTTTTAACTCATGTAATACTTCCAAAAACCCTATGAGGCAATAATATCATGGCCAAACCCTACAAGGCCTAATAGGCCTTGCTGAAGATTTCAGATGTTAACATAAAGACAGTGGGAAAGCTGCTGAAAGAGTCAAGCAGCAGCATGATGTAATCGGATTTGCATTTTATAAAAGACCACTCAGTCTACAACATGAGGGTACAAGAGCAGATTTCAAGCAACCACTTAAGAAGTTATTAGAGCAGTCTCGGGCGCCTGGGTGGCTCAGTGAGCTAAAGCCTCTGCCTTCGGCTCAGGTCATGATCTTAGGGTCCTGGGATCGAGCCCCACATCGGGTTCCCTACTCAGCAAGGAGCCTGCTTCCTCCTCTCTCTCTGCCTGCCTCTCTGCCTACTTGTGATCTCTCTGTCAAATAAATAAAATTTTAGAAAATCTTTTTAAAAAAATTTTAGAGCAGTCTCAGTGACTAACAGAAACATCAGGTCTGCTAAGTTACAAATTTGGGAGATTATTAAAACTTTAACTTGGGGAGAGCTATTAAGAGTTATTAAATAGAGAGATATTGCATGTACAGAGGTATTTTAGGTGAGCTGGAAGGGGGAAGAGAGTTAGAACTAGAAAGACCAGTTAGGAAATGACTACTTGATAAGGCATGAAGTAATCAGAGTCTGAACTAAGGTGATGGCAGAAAAAAAATGGAAGGCAGAGAGGGATACAAGAGGCTGCAAGCACCAGGACAAAACTCCCAGAACCCAATATACACCTGCACCAGGATGGTGGATAGTTTTGTTGCTTTTACGCACTATGAGCTCCTTTATACCCAAGCACATCTCATTCTTCTTTTTATTGCAGCAATCAGCACAAATTTGACACATGGTAGGCTTACAACTAGTCAAATAAATGAAAGAAAGAATGAACAAGACACAGAATAGCTAGAATCAAAAAGACAAGAAATAACAAATTTGGCAAGGATGCAGAAAACGCATGCACTATTGCAGAAATGTAAATTGGTGCATCCGCTGTGGAAAACAGTGTGGAAGTTCCTCAAAAAATTAAATAGAAATACCATATGATCCAGTAATTCCACTATTGGGTATTTACCCAAAGAAAACAAAAAGACTAATTCAAAAAGATATACACACCTCTATGGTTATTGCAGCATTGTTTACAATAGCCAAGATATGGAAGTGGCCCAAGTATCAATCAACAGGTGAATGGATAAAGAAGATGTGGTATATATACACAATGGAATATTACTCGGCCATAAAAAGAATGAGATCTTGCCATTTGTAACAACATGGGTGAAAGTAAAGGGTAAAATGTTAAACAGAATAAGTCAGAAAAAGACAAATACCTTATGATTTCACTTATATGTGGAATCTAAAAACAACAACAATAATAAAACAAATGAACAAACAGACAGACTCTTAAATACAGAGAACTGGTGGCTGCCAAAGGGCAAGGGGGAGGGTGGCATGGGCAAAACAGATAAAAGAAATTAAGAGGTACAAACTTCCAGTTATCAAATAAATAAGTCATGGAGATAAAAAGTACACCACAGGGAACATAGTCAATAATATTTTAATACTGTTGTAGGGTGACCGGTGGTAACTATACATTTTGGTGAGCACTCGGTAACGTACGGAATTGTTGAATCATTATGTTGTATACCTAAAACTGATATAATACTGTATGTTAATTATACTTCAAAACTCAAATACCAAAAAAAAAAACAACCCTCAAATTCATAGACAAGTAATTTGAACAAACTGGTATTCTGTCAACTATTTCACTGTATTACCAACTATAAAATAAAACTAGGAGGAAAAGAATGTGCAAGACAGTGACAGAGATATTTTTGGAATCACATTCAGAGTCCATGGCTCTTCCCCCCCCCCCCCCCGCAAGGGTTGGGAGAGAGGTGGTACTTTCCTTTAAATGTCCTCATGGAACTGTCACAGATTAGGAGAGACCAAGGACAGACACATGACAACAAAATGAAGTAGTGTGGTATCCTAGACTGGATCCTGAAGCAGGAAAGAATATTAGTGGGGAAAACTGGAGAAATTTAAATAATGTCCACAGATTAACAAATAGTATTTTATTGATGTTAATTTCCTGATTTTGATAACTGTACTGGGCTTAAGGTAGATGTTCACATTAGGGGAAGCTGGGTGAAGGATATACAGGAACTGTCTGTACTATTTTTACAATTTTTTAAAGTCTGAATTATTTCAAAATAAAAAATTTAAAACAATAAATACCTTTGTTGATGGAAAATATTTATTTTTTAAAAGTACAGAACTGACTGACAACAGAAGAGAAAAGAAAAATTCGTGCAGAACAAAGCCTGGTGAAAAGGTCAGTAATCTATCTGGGTAATAAGTTTCTTGCAAGGGGAAGGGTTGATTAAAAAAACATGGTATGACTTTAAGTAAATATAAAACTGTTTTCCTTTACAGTTCATAAATGGCTTCTAAAGGCAATTCAAAAGGACGAGTTCTAAAAATATTTTTTGCAATGACAGCATTGTTGGATTTGTGTAAAGAATGGCTACATTGAAGAATAACAGTCATTTAAACAGTGTACCTTATGGTATATTTATTTTCAAAAAATCAGTCTTCATTACCTTCTGGTCACACCTCAGGGTGTTAAAGCAGTTTCTGTGCACTCAGTAAGTAAAAGAAAAGTTAATTGAATGCAGTAATTTATCAAATCTCCTTCTGTTTTCTAATGTAGGGGCCCAAGTCAGTTTTTAGACTACTCTTCTGTCATGGATGATCTTGTTTTACCTTTTTGAGCTTGTGAGCAAATTATTAGTCTTTAGCATAAATTTGCTATTCTTTGGTGGGGGGAAGAGGAGGAAAGAAAAGTACAAAGAGAAACAGAGTGACAGAGAGAACAGCCACAGGCAGTGCGTGGTCAACAAGGTCAGTTCTCCCGGGTCATAACTCTGCTGGTCTCACAACATATTCTCTCTAGATCAACACTGAGCATCGACTGGACATATTCACCAATCTGTTGGTCATGACATCTACAGCATTTTATGGAGAATTTATAACTCAGAACCTTATCCATGAGCTAATAAGCTCAGATATTCATTCATTAGAATTTGTGTTAGAAGGCCTTTGAGCCACATAACCAAAAAATAAAAGAAAATAATATATAAAATTATATAAATATTCTAAACAATTATCCAAATAGGCATTATGCCCATGTCTATAACAAAACAGAAGCATTTTATATCTTTATTTCCCTAATGAAGTGACATGGTATAGGATATAGGCCCACACCTTAGAATCAATGTCCTAATTTTTGTCACTCTTCCTTTTGCCACTTAATTTGCCCACATTTTGCCCCTCTTGCTTATAAAACACATGTAATAACACTATTACCTTCCAGGGGACTTATGTAAATTAATGAATATGGCTGTAAAACATTTTGCAAACATGAAGTGTTACATAATTACTAATTCCTTGACTGTGCTCATTATATTACCCACTTTGAACCTTAATATTTGCTTATAACTCTACACTTCAGATTTCCCCCAAGGAAGAAATTCCAACTTTACTTGCCTGTGGCTTTATAGACATTTCTTTATATAAGCAAAGTCCCAATTCAATAGGACGCAAAACCATGAACAAACACTACTAACTAAAAACCAAGCACTATTCACAGATGCTCTTAGCCTGTGAATGTACAAAATGTACCCTAGTAATAGTTAGGCGCATTCATCCAACATTTCCAATTGGGGATTGTAACAGAAATATAACAACTCACAGAGCTAGAGAGTAAAAATTAAAAGTAAACCATAAGAGACTCCTAATCTCACAAAACAAACTGAGGGTTACTGGGGGGTGGGAGGGTAGGGATAGGGTGGATGGGTTATGGACATTGGGGAGGGTTTGTGCTTTGGTGAATGCTGTGAAAAATGTAAGCCTGATGATTCACAGATCTGTACCCCTTGGGCAAAGAATAAGAATAAAATTTAAAAAAAAAGTTTACACTATAATCTAGTGACCCTCAAATTCTCTGCTTAAACAGAAGACCATATTTTCTCACTATTCAAAGGACAGAATCCTATGTGGGCTAAAAGAAAATTTTATATCTGAATAATATTTGAGTAATTTAGCTGGTTGCTCTAGACTTACACATTTTATCAATGAATCACTTTGAACTACTACTACTCATGCTCTATCATAGCCCACCTGAAACTATCACCAACTTGAAAACACGGTATCATACAAAAAATTACTAAGATAATTAAATGAGACAGTACATGAAATATTCTGCACAGTATCTGTTATACACAGAAGCACTCAGTAAATAGTACTTACAAAAAATGACATGTAAATGATAATTAATTCTGACAAATCAGTTGATGTCCAATGAAAATGATATTATAGAACACTTAGAGAAATATCAGTATTTTTACTCGTACATTAAACCCATGACAAAGAAACACGGGTTGATAAATATTTAGCCCATATTTGGATAATAAAAAATTCATCACAAAATGAAAGATAGTAGCTACACCTGTAGTGAGTTGCATTGTGGTGAATCACTATGTTGATTCTTCAAATAAGCTTTTAAACCTCATCACAATGAGAGTAACAAGATTAAGAAAACAAATATGCTTGATATAAAAATTTTTATATGTCGATATATTATAAAATATAACACAGTAACCATCCTATTTTACTGTACAAGTTTAATGGCAAAATGGTATGCAGAGCCCTCAAAAGCTTCCATTGAAAGAGTGACTATTACACTAGGAATGGTAAATAAGAAAACTGTCATCTGATTGAATTACACTCAGATTGCATAAAGGAAGGATGAATATTATGGTAAGTCAGTAAGCAATCTATATAAATGGGTCAGTGTGAAACAAATGCTTTGTTTTCTAATATAACTTAGAACAATTTCTATCATTAACAGAAAATAGTCCAACTCCACTTTAATAGATTCAGATCTAAAACAAAAAAAATATGATTTAGTGCAAAACATATTGTTCAATGAGGCTGAGGGGTTTGCTATGACTCAGGACTAGACAGCTGTCATTAATAATGAACACAAGTATGTAGGATAAAATAGTAGAACAACCATCCACAACTCCTAGGGCATCAGTAAGTTCACACAAGAGAAAAACTATACATGTACTGAATGTGGAAAAATGCACGAAAAGTTTGCCTGCATACCAGAAAATTCATACTGGAGAGAAACTATGTCTGTACTGAATGTTGGCAGGTCTTCAGACAGAAGTCAGAGTTGATTACTCATCAGAAGATTCATACTGCAGAGAAACCTCATGGAAATAGTATCTGTGGGAAATCTTTCACTAGGGAAATCACATCTTCAAGTGCATCAGTTAATTTATACGGCAGAAAAACCTCTATATGAACTAATTTATGGGAAGCCCTTCACTAACAGGTCAAATGTGCAGAAACCTCTGAATGCTCATACTTAGTCTCTCAATGTAGTGACCGTACTAAGGGCTCCATCCAGTCACCCCAACAGCAGGCCTCGTGTGCACCAGAATATTCAGACATGAGAGAAAAACCATTTGTTGTTTGAAAGTAAGAAAGTTTTTTCACAGGAATCAGATCTAATTATAAAATCCATGCTGCAGAGATCCATATGAATGTGTTACATGTGCAAAAGCCTTCAAAAAGAAATTTCTGACGTGTATGAAAGACAACTCATTCCTGAGAGGACCCCCAACAATGCCCAGCAAAAGGAACCTTTCCTTATTTGTACCAGTCTCCCTGAGTATCAATCACACCTTTCTACTGATAGTGTAACCCATTAGGAAAAGCCTTCCCATAGAAAGTACTAAAATTTGCATTTCTTTAAATAGTATCAAGGTTATCACAGGCAAATTACAGTTCTTCATCTATGAACTACTTGTTCCAAACTCTTACCTCATTTTTCTCATGGATTTTCTTTAACTGATTTGTGTAATTCTTAACATATAATGGATATTAACCACTCATTTGTTATGCATTGCAAAAACTTTATTCCAGCTTTCATTATATTACTATTTACAAAGGGATGATATTGATTCATCTAAGTTAGAAATAACAGACTTCCTCCAAGAAAGTTAAAAGTAGCTATTGCAGGGGCACCTGGGTGGCACAGTCCCTCAAGCAACCAACTTGTGGTTTCGGCTCAGGTTGTGATCTCAGGGTGGTGGGATGGAGAACCCACTTGGGCTGTGGGCTCAGTGCAGAGTCTGCTTGGGATTCTCTCTCTCTCCCTCTCCCTCTGCCTCTCCTCCCTGCTCTTGCACACATGTGCTCTCTCTCTAAAATAAATAAAATCTTTTTTTTAAAGGTAGCTAATGCAAATTGTAGTGAAATTAATAAAAATCAGTAAACCAACTGACTATATTTTAAATATAAGTATGCTCTCCTACTCAATAGAATCTATAAAATATTTTCAGGCAAAAATTAGATACCATGGATCAAAAATCCCATGAGAGTTCAGAGAACCTTAAGATAACTAAATTTAAAAGCATGTTTTTGTAATTTAGGGGAAATAATGCCTAATTTTATAAGGTAAATATTCTTTCTGTGTAGTGAGTTCATTGAATTTGTAAAGAGGAAAATGGTGATGACATGCCCACTAAACATGAGCTATATTCTTAATACCTTTTTACTGAAGTCTTGCTTCCTGAGTGTTAATTGAACTGGCTTCAAAAGCATCTGGTAGGTATTGCCTTGGATGACCAAAGAAGGCCATCTCCTGGGGCGGGGGAGCCTGGGGAGCTGCCACCACTTTTCCCTCTGAATTCAGCTCAACAGAGCCAGCCGGGACACAGCTGCAGTCCAGCTGTCGGCTTTGATTTCCTATGGCTACATTAAAAACAATCACCCCAGCTTGATCACACGATAATTAAATCTGAATTAGTATAGCTAAGACTCACAGTGTTAAAAACTAAAATTTGCCAAAAATTGAGAAAGACCACCCAAAGAAAGAATTATATTTGTGGTTGTGTCATCCTGTACCCCAACATACATTTTGTTATCTCATCTGAGATCAGGTTGACAGAAGGGTTGATCATATTTTATGGAGAAGATAAATATTACATTGGCCAAATGAAGAAAGAGAGAAATATATTATCAAGGCCTATTATTGACATAAATGCTATTAACAGAGCAATCATCATATTGACACTCAGAAAAACACTTCTCCTCAGCACAGCTCACCAGACCAATAAGATCTCAAGAGCAGGAACAATTGATTACCAGTTTTTCTAACATCAGACCAAGCACAGTGCTGAACACATAACAGGTACTCAGTAAATGTGTTCTGAATGAATGAGAAAGGAAGCTGGTAGGATAAGTTTTACAATATTTAAATCTAACTAGTTGACAATGGTGATGATAGCCTGATCATTTAATCTTTTATGTAATGCAGAGAAAATAAGAGATAGAATATTCCTAATTTCCCTAAACTCTGTCCCTCCTGGCCATGACTCTCATAGAAAGAGTGCTCAACAACTTCCTGATTATAAACAGGAATATTGTTGGTATCTGCTCTGGAACACAACCAGGAGGAAACGGCAGAAAGCATTCAGAGTTAACCAGAAGTGCACCTCTTTGAGGATAAGGAAGCAAATATTATCATCCCCAACAAAAACCTCCAGTAGGTTCAGGCTTACTTTCAATAGTGACGTGTGCTTCAGTAAATGTATTTTTAAGGATGGGGAACCTTGCTGGGTGCCTCTGACCTGGTGCCTGCCCCACTTACTTTGTCGAAGTTGTACTGAGTGTAAGAGTTGTAACGTAATCACTGGAAGGCCAGAAACTCATTTACATAAATTATATGTAAATTACATAAGAGAAGTGGGGAACATAATCAAGACATACTTATTTTGCTAGAGCTTTTCTCCTGGTCAGAGAAAATGCTGGGTCTACCTTACGGGAGCACTGGCACTGCCACCTTTCATTATTATTCCCCAATGTGGCTTTATAAATGGGGGACTATGGGATCCCCAGGGCATTCCTGTGATTCAGTGTGAAATTGTGCCCATGTGCATGGCTGGAGACACTGGAGATGGTGCCATGCACTAGGCTCTTGGAGACCTGGGAACGGATGGATACTCAGTAGCGGTGATAGGGTCTACCCTGTGATTAAAATCGGTAGACAGGGAGGGTGGGCTACCGATGGGCACACTGAGTCATGTGATTCCTTAATCCAGCCAAGGGAGAGGATGTGGACCTGTACTGTGCATCAGAAAAAACAAAGGTACTGAGAAGATAGCAAGCAAGATCTCCAACGAAGACAGTTGAGATTGGGCCTTACTGAATTACGGAAGACCACTGTTAAGTGGGGCTGAAAATGTAAAAATGCAGTGGAAGGAGAGGCTCCGGAGATGATGACTTTATGAGCACAACATTATCCTAGGATTCCTAACTTTGAATGCTAACTGAATTTCCCGTATGAGGTTATGCTGTGGATAGGTTATACTTGAAGAATCAAACCCACAAAAGGCTCAGATAACCACTCCTTAAAATGCAGTCCCACGTGCACCGCTGTATCGGCCACTGGAGCCCAGCGCAGATCCTACTGGGCGAGGCAGGAAGGGGAAGACAGCCCAGCGAAGCCGGCTGTTCAGCAGTAACGGGGCTTGAGGGTAACCTATAAAAACACATGCCCAAACAATGAGCAACAGGGTCTCAGGGGCAGGGAGGAGGATCACACAGGTAACCCTAACTTGAGGGCCCGGAAGGTACACAATACAGTCACAAATCAAAGGCTTAATAAGGTCGTTAATACTTATCACCACAGGTGACCATCTGCTTTCAGTCTGTGGTGGGATGTAATCGCTCCCTTCTTGCTAGCAGCCATTGCAGGAGACCCCAGGGGCACCTCTGGCCACCTGCCCAAGATGGTCCTTCCCCTTTTGTCTTTTGGCAGGAACGGAGAGGCATACAGGGATAAGGGAAGTGGTTTGGTGAACATGACTGGATTTGCAGTTTGACCAAAACCAAAGTACTTAGAATGGCACTGTAGTGGGGCTGGGCTACTTCTCAGAAAAGAAAGAACTGCTGCACATTTGATATGGGAAGAGAAGCCTTGAAAGCAGACACCTACGCACCAAGAGCAAATAACAATTTAAGATGGATGAACTAAAAAGACATGCAGCAACACAACCACATGAGAGCTTTTGTGTATGTAAATTTGCTTGCTTTTTAAACCACCGATATCCTGTTTCTGAAAACTTATTCCTAGCCCCTTTTCTCCTCTAATAGAACCCAATCAGTTTCTGACAGCTCTTTCCCAAACAGCTGTCTTTCATTTAATTTCATTTAGTGTGCAAACCGTTTCAAGTTGCATGCACGAGCACACTGTGAAGAATTCATTTTCTCTAGTTTCCTGGCGACGATAAAAGAATTTAATAATAATAAAAAAAGTTGAACTTTGGCCTGAAATGTTGCTGTCCTGCCGAAATGGTGGATTATACAAGTGGAAGTGATCCAAAGGTTATTTGGTCCACCCCCTACCATGCAAAAAGAGCCTAAACAGATCCTTTCGTGTAATTATCTTACTTGTCCTTTTAAAATCTTGTAAGAAAAATTCTACATTCTCACTAAATAAATTTGGTCCAGACCTTGATAATTTGAAGAATGAACTTCCCTAGGGATCACTGCAAGGGGGAAAAAAAGGATATAGGACTCACAAACTGGAATGAGTCAGAATATAGAATTAAAAAACCAAGTGTGATCCTAGAGTACTTTCACAGGAAAGTATCAGGGAAGATTTTTGTTTAAAAAGCTGACTTCTTGGAAGAAAGAAACACTAGTGCACAATAGTTCAGAGCACAGACTTTAGAGTTTCATGCCCATGGATTCAAATTCTACCAATGCTATTCTAAGACATGGTTCTCTTGTCTCCAAAACGGAGGTTAACCACAACATTTATTGAGCTCTTACTATCTTTGGGCAGTATTCTAAATGTTTTACATGTACTAATTTATAGAAAAATGCTATTATAGTATTGTATAGACTAAATAAAACAATAGAAAGCACTTAGTACAATTCTTGTTTTCAATAAGTGGGAACAATCATTATTCCAACTTTTGTTCATGAAAACCTAAACTGACCATCAATAAGACTTCGGCACCCAAAGACCTAAAAAAAGAACTAAAACAGGTAACACCACTTTGCTTCCCCACTCCCCCACCTCACCCGCCTCAGCTACTTGCCCTCCATCCAGTGTAGGATACAACCTCGAGACAGGCATGAGAAAGGAAGGAAATTCAGTATGTCCTTTCGCCTGAGCAATAATGGTAGGAAGAGGGGACTATGGAATAGTGTGAACACCTTCCGATTTCTTCGGCCCAGTTAAGAATTTCCTCATCCTCTACTTTTCACTCCAATCATGCTCCTTGAAACATTCTGAGTTTCTAACCTACCAGGATCTTGAGTGCCACGGGGTACTTCAAAGAACCAGCCTGTTGTCCCTCGTACAGTTTTGCTGCTATCTTCAACTTCCACCTCTCACAGAAGACATGCTAAACTTAACTTTCCCAGTTTCTCAGTGGTTCCTAAATGTGACAGTCCTTGGAAATGGCAAATGTCTTGTTATCAACTTCAACAGAATTCGGGAATCTATTTATACTACTTCAGTCTCAGCATCTCTCCAGGTAATAAAACTAGACTTCTCTGTTCAGTTCAAGCACAACCTGAACTCAAGGGTGACTATGAAGTCACTGGCCCAAGAGAGTTTTCCATATTTGGGGGAGAAATATTTAGTGTAGAGAAGAATGACTTGCCTCAGATTGAGAGCAAATATAATATCTACCTAATAGGGAAAATAAATGAGAAAACTGAACTAGGGCACCTGGGTAGCTCAGTTGGTTAAACAACTGCCTCCGGCTCAGGTCATGATCCCGAAGTCCCAGGATCGAGTCCCACATCGGGCTCCCAGCTTCATGGGGAGTCTGCTTCTCCCTCTGACCTTCTCCCCTCTCATGCTCTTGCTTACTCTCTCTCTCTCAAATAAATAAGTAAAATCTTAAAAAAAAAAAATGAACTAACCTAGCTAAAGAAAGTAATTTAAAAATTTTAAAGCATAATTTCCCTGATAGCAAAAACTGGTAAACTTTGGTATATAAGTTATCTCTTTAGAAGTTTTTAAAATTACTTCATTCTTATTTTCTGAGGATGGTTTTATGTAAAGCATTGTGTTAGAAGAGGGGGGTGGATGATATCTCAAGATCTCATTTAACTCCAAGATGTTGTGATAATTCAAATGTTTTTCTAGCATAAAACTATTTTTTCTAGAAATTCAAGTAAACAAATGGGCATTATTTAATGTACCCACTCCTGTTACCTTTATTTTTTTTTATTTTTTTTTAAAGATTTTATTTATTTATATGACACACAGAGAGAGATTACAAGTAGGCAGAGAGGCAGGCAGAGAGAGAGAAGGAAGCAGGCTCCCTGCTGAGCAGAGAGCCCGATGCAGGACTGNAACCCTGGGATCATGACCTGAGCTAAAGGCAGAGGCTTTAACCCACTGAGCCACCCAGGCGCCCCTGTTACCTTTAAAAGCTGAATAATGTATTCTAGTTTAATTAAAATAGATCACTGATTTATTCTGTGTTCAACACTGCTTTGAAGAACGGAAAAGAAAATTTTTTAAAAATATGCCATCTCCCCAGGGAGCTGTTGAAAGCAACAACTATAAGGTTAGGCAGGGATTCAAAGGAGCTAAATTTAGAGCTTGCTATCACTTGAATTGGGCACAAAGACTAAGAAGCAAAGGGAAAGTTGCTGGTGAGTAGGACCAATGCATACAAGACTTGATTAACAGTAACAGTTCAAATGTGGCTGAAACTGAAGCCATGGTACAGAATTCTCTCCATGTATGCCAATACTTGGCAGGCAATGGCTACAGGAACATTCAATTTGACAAGAGGCTAAAACATAATCTATTGTAAAAGAGAAGACCAGCAATGACATTGGTGATGCCACGGTGGTGTGTTACCAAGTACTACTACCCCCACTCTTCCGTTCAGCCCATATTGCCATCACTAGCAAGTACGCCGGAGCCAGACACCACATGCAGAACCATGGCTCCTTGCTGTCTATACTCCAGGCCCCAAATAACTGGTTTCTTTATCCATTCACCCTGAATAAGAGGGAATATTGTCTAGCAACTACAGCAGAGGATCCCCGGGCACTCCCTGGGGAAATGCATTGGGACTATCAGGGGAAAGGAACAGTCTCCCCCAGCAAAGAGTTTACCTTCTCATTCTCCCAAGCCCATTATTTCTCTCAGGAAACCTTGCTTCCTATTATATAATGCTTTGGGTAGGACACTCATACTTCTCACTAGCACCATGCCAGAATATTCAAGAAAGAAAAACTACTTCAGGGCGCCTGGGTGGCTCAGTGGGTTAAAGCCTCTGCTTTCGGCTCAGGTCATGATCTCAGGATCCTGGGATCAAGGCCCGCATCGGGCTCCCAGCTCAGCAGGGAGCCTGCTTCCCCCTCTCTCTCTCTGCCTCCTTGTGATCTCTCTCCCTCTGTGAAATAAATAAATAAAATCTTTTAAAAAAAAAAAAAGAAAAAAAAGAAAAACTACTTCAATTCCATGTTTATATAAAAAAAAAAGAGGATATGTACGAATTCATACCATAAGCTGGGCTCACAGACACATTATAAAAGTCATATTCAACCTGTCTGCATTTTATCAAACCATGAATCACTTCTACACTAACCGCCCCCCCCCCCCCCCCCGGCCCTGCCCAAGACTCTTGTGTTCTGGCCAAGGAGCATTTTAAGTATGTGGCCATCAACTGTCATGAATAACAAAGAATGCAGGAAAAGCAGTTTCTAAATCAAATCCGTATACTTGAAAATAAACACATTTCCAAATGATGTAATTGCAACAATATGCCAGTCTTGGTTTGAAAATTAATATAACATTAAGGTTTTTTGGGTTTTTTTAAAAGACCAAGAAGGAAGTGTAAACCAAAATGAAATCATATTACTCTATCATTTTTTGCCTGTATGTAATAAGACTAGCTGGTGGAAAGTAAGGCAGTAGATAGATACATAAAAATAAAGAAGATTAAAGATCTTCATGGATAAAGCCTAGATTATACTGTACTCAAATTGAAATAACCCAAACACAGATAATCCAAAACCAAAGTAATAGATCTTTAAATACATGTAACAGTTTTAATGAGATATAACTCACTGTAAAACTTACCCCCTTAAACAATTCACTATTATCTAGCACACTCACAGAGTTGTATAACCATCATCCGTACCTAAATCCAGAAGATTTTTACTACCCCCAAAAGAAACCTTGTAAACTCATGAGTAGTCACTTCCCATTCTTTTGCTCCAGACCTTCACCACCACTAATCTATTTTTTATCTCTGTAGATTTGCCTATTCTGGACATTTCACACAAATGCAACCATAAGATATGTAGCTATTGTGCCTCTTTCACTTAACATAATGTTCGTCTATGTTACTGCATCTATCAGTACCTTATTCTTTTTCATTGCCAAATACTATTCCGTTGGATGGACATACCTCATTTATTTACGCATTCATCAGCTGATAGACAACATCAGTTGATAAGATATTTGGGCTGTTTCCATTTTTGGGTTATTATGAATAAGGCTGCTATGACTACTCATGTGCAAGTTTTATGTGAACATATTTTCTATTATTGTGGGCATACACCTAGGCACAGAATTGCCGGGTCATATAGTAACTCTACATTTAACTTTTTGAGGAATACCATACCGTTTTCCAAAGTGGTTACAATATTTTACATTCCCACTAACAAGGTATGAGGGTTTCGATGCTCCTACACCTCATCAACACTTGTTATTGTCTATCTTTCACAACATCCTAGTGGTGTGAAGTGGTATCTCATTCTTGTTTTGATGTGTATTTCACAAATGGCTGTTGAGTATCTTTTCATGTGCTTACTGATCATCCATATAACTTCTTTGGAAAGATGTCTATTCAAATCTTTCATCTGTTTTTTAATTGGGTTATTTATCTTTTTATCATTGTGTTTCAAGTGTTATGTTCTGTGGAAACTAGGCCTTCATCAGATATAAGATTTGCAACTATATTCATCCATTCTGTGGGTTGTCATTTTACTTTCTCGATGGTATACTCTAAAGCTCAAAAAGTTTTTTATTTTGATGAAGCTCAATTTATTTTTACTTTGGTTTTTGGTGCTTTTGGTGTCATACCTAAGAAACCAGTGCCTAATCCAAGGTTACGATGATTTACACCTATGTTTTCTTCTAAGTCGTATAGCTTTGTACCTTACATCTAGGTGTCTGATCCACTTGATATATGGTATGGAATAGGGGTTTAATTTTATTCTTTTGCATGTGGATGTCCAGTTGCCCCGGAGCTACTTATTGAAGAGACTAATCTTTCCTCCATTGAACTTAGAATGCTTGTCAAAATTCAACTGCCCATAAATGAAAGAGTTTACGTCTATATTCTCAATTTTAATTCACTGATCTATATTTCTATCCTACACCAGGCACCACACTAGCTGGATTACTGCAGCCTTGTAGTAAGTTTGGAAATTAGAAACTCTGAGTCCTCCAACTTTGTTCTTTTTAAGATTATTTTGGCTGTCTGGGTCCCAGTGAACTTCAGGGTCAGCTAGGATTTTGACAGGGACTGTATCCCTGAAACTATAGATCGATTTAGGGAGTATTTCTATCTTAACAGTATTGAGTCTTCCAATCCGTACTCATGAGATATCTTTCCATTTATTCAGGCTTCATTAATTTCTTTCAACGATGTTTTGTAGTTTTCAGTGCATAAATCCTACCTTTTTTTGGTTAAACTATTCCTAAATATTGTATCCTTTTTGATGCTAAAATTATTAGGCTTTAGTGTCTCTTCTAACTTTCTTGAATCATCAAGGCAAAAATTAATTCTATCCAGAGTCAAGCATGTTCAGACCAATCCTGGATGTTTATAAACATTTTTAACAAGGAAAGAAATAGTATGGATCTATCATGAAGCAGTAGAAGGGAGCAGAATGTAGACTGGAATCAAGTAAGATAGGTTCAAACTAAACCTTCGTCACTTACAGGCTACAAAAGGCTGGAAAATTTGTATTCCTTCTCTAGCTTCAGTTTTCCCATTTATAAAATTAAGACAATATCTACCTTGTACATTTTATATAGATTAGAAACAATATACCAAACATAAACTTCTTAAGGGCTTTGTCTTATTCACTCACCATGTATCTTTAGACCCTAGATCAATGTCTGAGGCACAGAAAGTACTCAAATATTTGCTAAACAAATCAACAAAATATCTGATGTAGCATCTAGCAAAAATAAGAACTTAATAAATGAAAGCAATGGTCAATATTATCATCAATATTATCAACATTAGTATAAATAACCTAATGCTCCAATGAAGTAAATAAACCAAATTATACCAGTACCACTATCTGAAGAAAGTGGAAGAACAATATACTTAGCCAGAGGTAATGCCAATCTGATAATAGCAAAGGAAAACTTCAATAATATAATATAATATAATATAATATAATATAATATAATATAATATAATATAATGTAATGTAACATAATATAATATATTTGGTTACTTACTTGTAATGTAGCAGATCACCTTTAAACTAACTTTTTTGCTTACTTTCTATTTTTGCATATGGGAAAGGCTGGAAAACACGGTGCCAGATGGGGGAAATATGCCAGAATAGCTAAAAATAAAAAAAAAAACCCTACCATGTCTATATTATACTGGTTATAATAATAAAAATATATTAACAGAGCTAAGAAGGCATTCTGATTTTTCAAAAATAAAATGTAATGTTCCTTAGGTCCTTATTTTCTATAAAGTTCATTGTTTCAAAAAGAATGAAAGAAAAGTAGAAAAGATGAAAAGACAAAGAACCCTATGAATACGCAGGCTAGAAACCTCTAGTTTGGGGTTCTTAGAGTTTTTCAAAACTACATAGGAACATCTGTAAAAATAGGACAAAAGGACAAAAACCAATGTTTAAACCAAAATTCAAGTCCAGTTGCCATGTGCAGCCTCTAAAAATGCCTTCTGATGTTTCAATGGACTGTGCTTTTTCATTTCCTGTAGTTCTATCTTCTAAGAAGAGGGAGCCACTGTTTCGCATTTAAGGCATGGCATTCAGAAAGACTCTACACTCTGACTGAGGTGCTCATCATTACTAATTAATTGGTTTGAAAACCAATTTTTTCCAATTCTATTTCATTCCCATAGCTGCAAATCAAAGGAAGATGATTCTACAAACTGTCACAGATAGGCTAAAGAAATAATAAGATCTTTTATTTTTTTTTTAATTTTTTTACTATTATTATTTGCCCCAGGGGTACAGGTCTGTGAATCATCAGGCTTACACCTTTCACAGCATTCACCATAGCACAAACCCTCCTCAATGTCCATAACCCAGCCACCCTATCCCTACCTTCTCATCCCCTAGTAACCCTCAGTTTGTTTCATGAGATTAAGAGTCTCTTATGGTTTGTCTCCTTCCTGATCCCATCTTGTTTCATTTGTTCCCTCCATACCTCCCCCACGACCCCTACCCTATCCCTCAAATACTCATATCAGAGAGATCATATGATAATTGTCTTTCTCTGATTGACTTATTTCATAATAAAATCTTTTAGAGTGTCAAATAAATAAAAACTATATAATCCTATCATTAACATTGCTAACCCTTCCGTGCTCCTATGCTTTTAAAAAGCTGCTTATTTCATCAAACACAAGTAGCTGCTCTCATTGACAGACAGGACTTAAAAGACTTTTCTTACTATAAGAGCAAGAAATCTAATTATAATTCCAAATAATATGTTAAGGCTACATAAAATATTTGGAATCTAAAATTCCAAATATTGTTATCCTGGTATGCATTCTGTAATTATTTCAAAGTCTTCCTTTTGTCCTTTCAAAATTAATAATAAAGCCAAT
Organism: Ailurus styani; assembly: GCA_002007465.1. NCBI lineage: Eukaryota > Metazoa > Chordata > Mammalia > Carnivora > Ailuridae > Ailurus > Ailurus styani. The sequence goes on along the minus strand of LNAC01000027.1, from coordinate 4,049,047 downwards.
TTTTTTCACTTTTAAACAATACATGGACTTAGTAAAAAAAAAATTAGCAAATAAAAGTATAAATGAATGTAAAATCCTCCCTCTCCACAGACCCATTGTCCTACTCCCCCAAAGAAACCACTGTTAACTGTTTCTTATTAACAACCTGAAATTTTCCATGCAAAGGCAAGTATACCCCATCATACATACACAAAAGAAATTTCGATTCTATTGACAACTACAAACCATCTCCTTTAATATAAAATAAAATTATGCAAGTATCTAAAAATTTTATTATCAGTGTATGACTATAATACAGTAATTAGAGAATTTAGGTGCTTGAAGTAACCCTGGGAAGCATTTACCAATCTCGTTTTATAATTCAGGAAACTGAAACTCAGTTAATTAAAAGTAACTTGTCCAAAATTAGTTTTAACCAGAGCTATTCCTAACTGACCATTTGGAAGTTCTCGTATTTTGTTCACTGCATTATTTTAAAGATATTATTATCCCCTAATAGACTTCAGAACATCCTTCTTAACTGGAAAAAAAAAAAATCCTGAAGTTTAAGGTGAAGAAGGTACATACTGTTAGTCTCTCCCAGAGTTTTAACCTCTCACTGTGCCGGGGGGGGATTTCATTTAGTTTCATCTAAAACAACACTTCTGCCTCCTCAGCAGACTCAACAGCCCTATTCACATCTGTAGTCTTAAGTAAACAAGTTAAAATAAAGTGCAAACCTTATGAATTTAGCTAACTCCCATGTGAGCATAGTAAAATGATGGACTTGGCTTTCTCAGTTGAACACCAGAGAATTCAGAGAACTGACAGGCCCCAACCTGTGCCTCGCGTAATAAACAAATAAAGATATCTCATTAGGAAGCTCCAGAGAGCAAGTTCTTGGTTTCATCAAAAGTGAATGAGATATATGGTAGATTCCTTGTAATCCACTTTAAAAAATCACATGGGCCAATATTCACCCAATTGGTATGTGAGCAGAGACAAGATGTCAACAGAGTCTAAAGATAACCTTGTTCCAAAAGGCACCGTGTTTAGGGCAAGACTCTGCAGTGATGAAAAGTACTTTACTGAATGACTGCTGGTTGAATACGCAATGAAGTGGGTAGATTAGATAATTCTGTTTTGGTTACACTATGTGACCACAGGCCTATCTTCTAAGTGCTTTGTTTCTCAGTTTACCTTCTTTGCTCATTGTACACAATAGCATTTAGTACTGGTTTGGGAAGAGGCATGGGTTTCAGAGACTTCGGACAAACAGGTCTTGCTCAATGAAACCATAGAACTTACTCTGCTTTTCGACTTCTTTTAATTAAAAAACAAAAAACAAAGAGCCTAGAAGCAGTTGTGTGCCCTCCCTCATGTCTTTGCAAGGTTCTATCGAAGCCAGAATCTCCATCCTCTATTATATAATCTTTTCGTTGACTTTTTAAACTCTTCAGAATCACACAGAAATAGAAACTGCCCCTTAAGCCTGACCTGGCACTAAATACTAAAACTTCTGTAGATTGTTAGCAGTAAAAATGCCAAATAAAAATCTCCCGGATACACTCTCTCACTCTGTGTATGTTGTTACCTTGAGTTTCTGGGATTTGTCTCCAACATAAACAGTCCCATTGTCACACTGAAGGAGGTTACCTCAGCCCTTCTGAAAACTGGGACTGGGTGAGTGCTAGTCTCTAAAACAAAGACAAAAAGTGGGTGGGCCAGACAAGCGACAACTAGTACCTACCACTAGCACTGACAACTAGTACTGACAACCAGTACAAACAAATGCCAACTACTGCTTCTGATGGGGTACAAAATATACTGAACTTGCAAAATTCCTTATATTTTTACAGTTGTAATTAATTGTATTTTTTCGACCATAAAGCATATTTCTTTTGAGAAGTAATTTGATACTTTGATACTAATGCCTTTACTTAACTGCTTTTTAAAAATTTGTTTGCTCCCTATCTGAAGTTGTTTGTCAGAAGTCAGTAACATATTTTCTTCTCCTTTATCCTACTTGGGGCAAGGACCATTCCTTATTCAGCCTATCCTCTAAGGAAATCTAGAAAAGCTTCCCTTCCTCAATTGATACTAACATTTTAAATTAACCATGAACCCTGGAGAAAATAAAATGAAGAATTACTATAGGTTGGGGATGCAGACATAAAACATAATAGTAGTCCTAGAAACCCACACTGTATTCATAGGAGAAATAGTTTAGAATCTCAGTGATTGGCATCTGAGAACCAAATATCTTTGCTTTTGTTCTTTGCCTCCTGGTTGCCTAACTTGGGGCTACTTTTATTTTTTTAATAACCATATTCTCCACAGCAGGAAGAAAAACACAACAGATTGAAACCCAATGTGGTCATTTACTTCCTAGTTGCTCTCTTAAAAAGTTTGCTGGAAATAGAGATTGAAACTGTCATGCTGATGATTCACATGAGGTTCTGAATTATACAAGGAATTCATTTAATTATTTTATGAATTATTTATAAGTCAATAAAATAAGATGCTGTAGTTCTCTCTACTGTGTGCAACACTGAACCCTAAGCAGCTCAAAAGATATGTATCAACACAGGAAAAAAAGTGCTGGGGGGGTCAGGATCAGAGTGGATTCCCTGCACATTTCTTTGCTAGCCAAATGCCCCTAAGTGAGCCACTTAACCTTTCTGGGTTTCAGTTTTCTCTTTGCAAAGTGGTAGGGGTGGGCCAAATGATCTCTAAAGCTCTAGAAGTTTATGAAAAATAATGAATTATTTTTAGCTAGTTAAATATCCATAACCCCTTCGAAGTAGGTCATCTCACATTAAAATTATTCATAAATATTAGAAAAAAAATAAGGCACAATGGAGGGATGAGAGACCCGTGCCCAAACTCAGTAAATGGAGGAGGTGAGTACCACGGTAGTTTACCAACCTTGGAACAGGAGCCATAGAACTTTAGACTTTCAAAATTAAACTTTGTACAACAGGCCAGAGTGTCACATGTCACATTGTCACATAGGCAAATAAATATCCAATATAATTTGTAAAACCATTTGAAAAGCCATTCTTTTCCAATAAAGACATTTGTATTTGATCACTTTCCTCTACAGTTGAGGTCGTTGCAAAACACTTCTATCTCCTTCCTCTCCTATCAAACTCACACATGTTTACAACGGCCAGCTCTAATCCAAGCATGAACGAGGTCATGAGACAAGAGCCTGATCAGGAAGAAAGTCAGCAAGAACTTCCCCCACCCTTTGAAATTTTAACTCCTGTCCAGGCACTCCCTCTCACCCCATACTCCTCTCATAAAACGTGGTATTTATTTATCTTTGATTCTCCTCAAAAGTGCCTAGAGAAGCCTGTCGAGTGAGCTGCCACCTTCCAGATTTAATCGGTTTCCCTGAGTTGCTGGGCAGCTCTAAAGGCAGAAACCAAAAACTCTTCCGCCCGATTGGGTTTTCTCAATACAAGAGCTGGCATCGTCTCATACAAACTTCATCTGAGCGGAACAATAACAATATTAAGTTCCCTCCTATCACAATGGCCCTAGTGTTATTTGGTTGGGTTGTCACTCCACCTGTCAGCTGCCACCAGAGGACAACGAATTTGCAAATTGACACAGTTTTCTTAGGAATGTTCTTTCTTGTTTATCTCTTTGGACTCCACATTTCTGCAGCTCCGGTTCTTCAAGGGCATGGGGCTTATTTAAACACAGATTTTTACAACTTAACTGGAAGGGTGCCCTGCTTACACATGGGAAACTGCCACGGAGCAGACTTAATTTATGTACTAAGCAGGTGACAGAGCAAGCATAGCAGTCACAATTATGATTTCTTGTCTTACTTATTAGGCAAAAGGGTTTAAGCAGGATTATCCAGGGTTGTAGACTAGATTGGGGGTCTGGGAAAAGAAAACAGCAGTATCTCTATCCAGTTAGGGAATTTTATATATATCCACAAACTGGGTCGACTCAAAAATCTAAAGACCTAAGACACGTTCACACATCCCTGACCACCACGATTAAATATGGAGAGGTTGGGGATCTTTCCCCTAAATCAGTCAGTATCCTACTGTGTTAGGAGCATCTAAACAATAAAAATCTAGGGGTTCTGCTCCCAGAAAAAAGAGGAAGAAGTGACAAGCGGTTGGGAGAACAAAGGGACTTTCCCGTATTGGGATTTTTCAGTTTCAGAAAATCAAACAATTAAAGAAAGGTATGATACAAAACATCGAGAGGACAGACTGCACAATTAAACAATAAATAATGCTGATGTTTAACAGTCTTTTCACTGCCATCTCCAAGGCCTCTAGAACAGGGCCTGATACATAACAGATGTTGAGGAACGTTATCCTCTCTGCCCAGAACCACTCGCCCTCCCCCCAACACCACCACCAAGGCCACATGGCTCCTCTCTCACTTCATTCAGGTCTCTGCTCAAAGATTTCCTCTTTAAAGATGCCTTGTTTGACTCTGTGTTCTAGGACCTCCTTATTCCTCTTCATTTTCCTTACAATACTTACTACCCAACACTGTATATCTATGTGCTTGCTTTTTCATTGTCTGGTAGGTACTGTTTCTGTTCACTGTAGGATCCCCAGCCTCTCAAACAATATCTGGCACATAGTAAGTACTCAATAAATAGTTATTGAATGAATAAACAATTAGACTGGATTACAACCTACAGAAATATTCAGTCAGCCTGCCAATAATTACTGGCTATGCACTAAATGTTGGACACTGTCTAAAATAAGAAACCTGTGTTAAGATTAGGCCCCTATATTATAAAGTCATGATAACAGTTTAATAGGGGACATGTCATGACACTGTGTGTAAGTGATATGTGAGCAAGGAAAAAAGGCATCTAACTCAGATGGTAGAGTCGGTCAAGTTCTCCCAGTGACACTACAGTTAGGTTCTATAAGTAAATAGCATGTGGGAGGAAATGGAGCACATAGCCACAAGATGAAACCACATGGTCAGCAGAGAGAAATGGCAGGAGGTAAGACCAGCACGATGCAGGGGGCTTACTTAGCATGAAGGGCCAAAACTAACCTTAATCCTGAAAGCTGGAAGGAGCCATTGGAGGTGACAGGATCTGACTTACATCTTAGGAAGAGCACTCTGACAACATTAGGAGGAGACAGAAGTGAAGCAGAAGTCCAGAGAGAAGCATGAAACTAAGACAATCCATCCCAACGTTCATTCATTCATTTCTTCAAGAATTTGAGTGCCTGCTTAGGCAAGGCTAGGTGCAAGGCTCTCAGAACAGGAAAGAGTAATGGGAATGGAAAAGGGCCAGCTTCAAAGCTGTGGAGTAGGTAAAATATAAAGAACAGGGTGATTGATAGGGACATCTATTATGACAGCCATGTGTGTGGTTCAGATAACTAGGGGGGCAGAGCAGTGCCACTCATCAAAAGAAGAAATGGAGTGGGAAACGCGGTGGTGAAGTGTGGAGGTAACTTTATTTGGGGGGAAAATTATATTTGGAAGTGTCAGATGATCTGAAATACTAGTTGAACATCAAATTAGAGATGGCCATGAGGCAATAGGGTATTCATTACCTTCATGAGAATAAGCTGAAAAAAGCATTCTGTTCTATGTAAACTCTCAAAAACTTCTATAATGGCACCCCCTCTGAGATTCCAAATTTCCCTACTCTTATTCTTATGAAAGCAATCAAATTAGTTAACTGTCTTTATGTTTTCATAAAAATTAAATGCATACCTTTACTAAAAATTGAACTTGGAGAAACATACATTAAAAGACTAATTTTTCAGAAAAATAACTCTTGACGTTCATACTCAACAATGAAAAGCACCACAGACATTCTACTAATATGTTTATCAAGAGAGAAATCCATAATAAACAATGGAAAATTAGAAGGAGATGAAAGAAAGGAGGAAAACAAATGAGGAAAATGAACATGTGTACTTGACATTCGTAGCAGGAAGGTGATTTAACTCTCAGGTCAGGAAAGCTACAGTTGATCTTAGACATGTTATTTGTACATTTATATTCATCAGCAGCAAAGGGATATGTCACAGTTTGTAAAAATACATTCAAAGCAAAAAAAAATTTAAAGATTAAGAAACATAAGATCAAAGAAGAACATAGACAGAAAAATAATGCTAGGAATAAGATCAGTGCACAAATGTATATTGTTTATTCCTCCACGGCCATTTGAGATGGTCTGCAAATTTGGCTCTAACCTTCCTAGTAACTAATGTAAAGAAGAAAGTATGAACAAGTATAAGATTCCTAATAGCCACGTGATTTTTTTTAGAAAATGAGTCAGTGCTTCTAAACTCTGAGATCTGAGAAGAATGTCATCTCCAGATCCTCTCACAGATGATGCCATGGGCTATAAGTGGCCTTCTCATTAAAAACTCACAGACAGAATAGTGAACTTCATCCAGCTATTTGCTATAACATCCATCACTGAAGGCCAGTGACTTAACACTGCTATTCTATAAATATCATTTCTCAGAAGTAAGTTTTTGAGCAATTGGACAACAAAGAATTTAAAATTCTAATCTCAGGGTACCTGGGTGACTCCATCGGTGAGGAGTCTGCCTTTGGTTCAGGTCATGATCCCAGGATCCCCAGATGGAGCCTGGCATCAGGATCCCTGCTGGGCAGGGAGCCTGCTTCTCCCCCTCCCTATGCCCCCTCCCTATGCTCGCTCTCTCTCTCTCTCTCTCTCTCTCTCTCTCTCTCTCTCTCTCTCTCGATCTCAAATAAATAAAAATAAAATCTTTAAACAAAGTTTTAAAAAATTTCTAATCTCGGGCGCCTGGGTGGCTCAGTGGATTAAAGCCTCTGCTTTCGGCTCAGGTCATGATCTCAGGGTCCTGGGATCGAGGCCCACATCGGGCTCCCTGCTCAGTGGGGAGCCTGCTTCCCCCTCTCTCTGTCTGCCTGCCTCTTTACCTCCTTGTGATCTCTCTCCCTCTGTGAAATAAATAAATAAAATCTTTAAAAAAAAAAAA